>CM024757.1:112970663-113123225 GCA_014218235.1 Colocasia esculenta
CGTGGCCAGGAGGGCCAGTCGAAGTTGCCACAAGGGACAGTTAAAGTTGCCACAAAGGGCCAGTTGTAGTTGCCACAAGGGCCAGTCCTAATTTGTCAAATAGAATAGTTGAAGTGGCTAGAATGGCCATTCGAAGCTTAACAAAAAGAACAGTCGATGTAGATAAGAGACTTAGACAAGGATCCCAACAAGGAGGTTGTTAGAACCAGCATATGATCACTCTTGAAGTGTGCACTTCCAGTCTAATGGTTCCAAAAATGTCTGGTGACCTGTACAAATCAGATGGGTTCCTATCTGAGAAGGTCAAGGAAAATTTTGGGCATGTTTCCTATGAACAAAGGTTAGGTTTCCCAGGAACAAGCCGAAACAAGGTGAATATGGCGAAGGTGTAAGGGTCAGAAAAATCCTAACACTCTACTGATCAGACATTTAGGCAAATCAAAAGTGTTCCACTAGGATCTTAACATGGAAAAGCCAAGGATACTTTGAACAAGAACAAATAGTTTAATTTGTGCCTGAGAAAACCTACCTTTTTGGGTTGCTCTTCAGATCCAAACTCCTAAGGTTGCAGAAGAGGTCAAAAAGATCTTCTTAATCTCCAGCTTCTACAGGTCGAGGCAGTGGTCCAAGGATGAAGAGCTCCAAGCTCCCCAAGCTTCAAGCTCCAAACTACAGAATCATCCCTCCAGCTCTTCAAATTCCAAGATCACCTTCGGTTCTTCTCTGGCCAAGGCAGTGGGTGCAGAGGGATAAAGGCTCCATACAGCCTTTAGGATAGGAAGAAGGCATAAAGTTAGGCCAAGAAGGGTCGTGTAGCTTATTTAAGGGGTCTTTGGTCGCATTTAGGACCCTTTCTTTATTCCTATAAAAGGGACAAAAAGTCCAATCTAGCCATACATAGGCCATACCCAAACCATATCCTGCTATACCTAACATTGACTTGGTATGCAAGAAGGACAGATAGTCAAAATCTGTCATACTTCAGGCCATACCCTTGTCATACTTATCCTTGTCTTAATCTGGAAAAGGACAGACCCACCATGCCTGGGCCATGCTTTTTTGTCAACTCCTAAAGTGGTGTGCCTAAGAGTCAGTTTTAAGCATAAACTATCCAAATCTTTCCCATATTTAAGTCTCCAGATAGTCCTGTTATGATGGGGGGCAGAGCCTCCATCTCTTTATGTTCAAGAGCCATATCGATTGCTATATAACAAGGCAATCGATAGAAGAAAACATCGATTACTGACCAACATCGATTTGGTCAGAAACATCAATTATTGAAGAAAACATCAATTACGTACCCCCATCGATTACTACTTGAACATCGATTGCGGACCAACATCGATTACTACTTAAACATCAATTGTCCACTTGAACATTGATTACTAACGGAACATCGATTATTCACTTGAACATCGATTACTGAAGGAAACATCGATTGTTCCACTTGAACATCGATTACGAACATTGATTGTTCACTTGAACATTGATTACTAAAGGAAACATCGATTATTCCACTTGAACATCGATTACTGAAGGAAAGAACATTGATTACATAGAAGGCAATCAATTGGTACTTCGTCATATCTGAAGTTTTGCTTCGACTGACAGTGTTTTCTTCTATTTTATATGAAGTCTCACTTCGTCATATCCGAAGTTCCACTTCGGTCGATAGCATTTTCTTCTGTTTTATACGAAGTCTCACTTCGTCATATCCGAAGTTTCCACTTCGACCGATAGCATTTTCTTCTATTTTATACGAAATTTCACTTCGTCATATACGAAGCTAACTTCGTCATATTGAAGTTCTTCTTCGACTGACATCGTTATATTTTGACCAGTCAAAGGGTTGGTGAGTTGCAACTATATGAGGGGGTACCAGTGTCCCCTTTTCATGAATTTCTCACGCATCCTAAGACTTCCTTTATTGACTTCTTTACTTTAATTATCCTAATTGAGTCCTTAATTAATCTTGTCCACTAACTTATCCCCATTTTTTTGGGATTTAAAAATCCAGGTTGTTACACATATTTTGTCTAGTAAGCTCCTGAAGAACAAAGTCACAATTGCTTCGACACACATTGCAAGTCAGGTCGACACACATAGTCCATCCAGTGAGCTATGTCTGAAGAAAAATAAGGAGGTCGACACTAGTTGTTAATCATGTCGACATATGTTTCCTCCCAGTAAGCTGAAACTAAGTCAGTTGCGTCAACACACATGTAAACTTGCGTCAACACACATTGCGTGAAAACTCAGAAGCGTAAAGGATATGATTTTCAAAGGGTGTGACTTATTTCTGGAGACTTTTGGGAGATTCTCCTATTACCAAAATACCCTTTCATCCAAGTGGCAATGAGGATAAGAACTTTTGGACATGTGGCAACCTTGGGTGAACCCTAGGTTTATGTGCACATGTCTCCCACGTACAAGGGAGTGCACTGAGGCTATAAAAGACCTCTTGTCTCATCTGAAGGAGGCATTCAGCACAGAAGATGTGGAGATCAAAGCCAGAGTGTGTTAGAGTGCTGAAAGAGGAGTAGATTAAGGAGAATAGCAACAGAGAAAGAAGGAGCAATCGGAAGAAGTAATAGATCTAAAACATAGCATCATGAATTGAAGGAGTACTCCATCTGATTTTCTCAATGGCCTTCAATTCAAGCTTCCTACAGATCGTCTTCAATAAGAAACATTCAATTCATCTCTCTTTTACTTATTTCTATTGGAGTGTTCATCTTAATTTGTTTTTGAGTGCTCGTGAGATCTGTACATGTGTTCAGTTCAGTATGCATGTAAGTGTGTGAATCAGATCAGTGCTAAAGAAACTGATTTCTTGTAAACTTGATCTAGCTAGTGTGGTTTGAGCCGTCGTGCTCATGTGTGTGGTTTGAGCCGTCGAACTCGTGTATGTTGTACTCAGGTTTTTGAGTAGTGTCTTCACTATGCGAGGGGTGGATGTAGGAATCATTGGTGTGATTTTCGAACCACCTAAAATTCTCCTGTGCAGTGATCTATTTTTCTGCGCTAGATGCATACATAGGATTTCGATCTCACATTAGTCATTCACACACACTGTTTGTCTAATTGTTTCACACAGCAACTACACACACCTACACATCCGATTATTGAGGTTTTCTATTTGAATAGATCTATAATTTGAAGTAATTCTTAAATTACTCAAACATTCGTTGTAATTGGTGTTAGATCTATTTAACCCCCCATCTAGATCTATTCAACCTACTTGTTCGATCCTACACAGGGGACTTGGGCACTGAAGTGTGCCCTTAGGGCGCGACGTGAAGTCAGCATCGGTGCCATGCCGACTCACAGCGGTGTCGGTCTTCGTGATCTCCAACACTATTTTGAGAAATAAATTTAAAATGTGATTATTTTACAAATAAAATAATAAAATCTAATTATTTTAATAAAAAACCATATCTTCTCTCTATGTATTTTGTAGACATTTTCAAACTCACGAGCGGAAAGATCGCAGCGCCCCCCAAAAGTTATTATTGTAAGGATAAAACTTCTTTTCTCCATGTCGGATTTGTCATTTGGCATATCCTTGGCGTAGCCGACTTCCTACACCAAACCAAAAGTGTAAGAGGTGAGAGAATGGCCGCCCGGACGACGACGATGTTACGGGTTCTGAGGAATTGGTCTTCAGGCCCATCTCTGTATTCCTTCTCCCGATTCGTGAGCACTCCTCTCTACTTTCCTTTCGTTCCGATTCAGTTTTCTTCGGCATGTCCCCGCTGCCGTTGCTTGTAACTTGTTTCTTCCGTGTTATCGACGAACCGGGATCCTGGGAAGAGGGGGCATAACATATGGAGGAAGCTGTATCAGGAAACCGGGGATAAAATGTTTCGACGTCCGAGGATTGTTTAGAATTCAGTTTGTTGTCTGGCTGCTGCTTCCTTTCTGTATGCACATCTTTCGTATTGATATTTTTGGTGACGTGGGTTTCCATAGATGCGGATAATATCTGCATCAGATTGTTCGGATGTTTATCCGAATACATGGTCTGACGAATACAATCAGAGATTCATTTAACCATCTGACGGATAATGGGGGGTTGAAACTGAAAATAGACATCCGCGCCGATTATTATCCCTCCACGGATACATCTTTTACCCTTAGGTTTCATATATCCCTTTTAATTTTGCTTGGCGTCATTTGTGTATAAATTATTTAAGATAGTCACTATGTTCATTGCATCTATGCGGAAACATAATGATTAATTTAATGTTGATTTGTTTATAATAATGCTTATTTACCCATATGATTTGTTTAAGTCATTTAATGTCATTAGCTGAAATATGTTTATTAGATAAACACCATTGAGTTAAGATAGACCTAGAGTTTACAGTTTACATGCTTGTTAATGTGAATTTTGTCTACGATATTTATAGATTATGTCTTAAAGGTTAAGAAAGCAGAGTATATAAAATAAAATTTGAAGTAGTTAGATATTTGGATCTTTATCAAATGTGGCATCATTCGGACTGTGTGGGAGCTCTTCGTCAAGCTAGTCCAGATATCCTGCCCATCTGATATGCATATACAGATCTATTGTCTCATTCAAAGTGGTTCAATCCAGTGGCACATGATAGAGATGTTTGAATGATCACGTCACTGGCGATGCCATGGAATTTGGCAATAGAGGTATAATAGAATATTTGGACAGGAATTAAGACAACCAGGATAAATCATCAAGAATTTCTGTTACTTCTTTCATGAATGGTATTTCTGCATTGTTTGCTAGGAGGGACTCTGTCTCCCTGATTTAATACAAAGGCCGCTGGCCTGCTGGGATGTTTTAAATATACATTGTAACCTATAATGTTCTGGGGCTGTTGGGGGAAGGTGGTGGTTTTGGTGTTGTATCATCTTGGTAGATCTGGCGTTGACCCTGTATGTTTGTTTTTCTTTTAACTTTCTTCTTGTTCTTTTCATTACTCTGCTTATTAATGAATTGCGGTTTTACCACCTTCCAAATATTTGTTAGCTGGAGGACAGCATCTGGATTGGGGTATTTGGATAATGCTAAATGGCTGGGCCAGATACCATGACATCCACTCCATTTCCTCTCCATTGACAACCCTAGCATGTCAACGGTGGGATGTCAGCATTATAGCAGCGGGCAGCCAAAAGTCTTCAAGCTGGAAGAAGTCGACGATAGATCCACATGAAGGTCTCTATGCAAAAGTGGTGTGAGCAGTTCCTGTGTCCAACAGAACCCTGTAATGATGAAAACTAGAGAATAGTGGTTCAGTAGGTGCAAATCTCATGCTATTTGCTGCCTGAAAGGTTCAATCATTTTTATTCCTTTGGATCATCAATCAAATAACTTTTAGAAGAACAAATAGTTGTTCATAGTGGCTGCATGCATGTCAGTCATTTTCTAAGGTCAAGTGGACATCAAGCACACATGAATAGGAATCAAGCCAGGGAGAAGACTGAGTCACCACCTCTTCTTTATTTTCCCTTCACTTGAGATGCACCCTGAATGAGTAGACATGCAATTTCCAATGTAATTCTGCTGTTCACTCTAAAGCCTGAACCCCTAAATTTTGTCTTTGGAGTAAGGGCACGGTAAAAGGTTTGAATTTAAATCTTTTTTCAAAAAAAGATTTAAACTTAAATTTTAAATGATCACACGGTATTCTATGCAGTTTGTAGGAAGGTATGAAAAACATGAGACCAGCTGTTGGATTGCTCTTGGCTAAACTGGATATGTGATCCCGGCTGATCTAGGCTGTTGCTAGTCAGTCCATTGGCCAGGATTGAACCTACTTTAGCACTGAAAGAAATTAAAAAAGAATTGCGTCGAGAATACAAAACATAAGAAAATAGTAAAATTGTCAACACCCAAGTGAATGTGAGAAACACAAAATTAAACTACACCTACGGTGGAAATTTGTTTTTACTGTAGGCTTTATTCTTTATGCAAGGATTATACATGATTCTTCTGGTTGATGTAGCGGCTATACATTTGTTGGTATTCTATAAGATATCAGTTAAAGTTCTCTGTATTTCTGTAAATGAAGAAAGCTGGCATTCAAACAGGGATCTCTAACAGTTGGTGAGGCCCTCATGTTAATTGTTGGGATTTGGATGATCTATCCCAGGGTTCTGGGTAACGGGTAACCATTACGCTCCCATGAGTAGCTTGTCACGTATGAATACTTAGGGTAAGTATGGTAGCCACTGGGATAGGCATATCCCTCAAAGTGGGCCTAAGACGATGCATCTGAGTATTCATGCTGGTTTATGTACTACTCTACTGGTGGTTACTATGTTGCCGACCAATGTGTATATGATTAAATCCTTCATACCAATGCAACAGCTCATGATTCAAGTGGCAGAGGGAGCATCCATTAACTCTCATCTTGTTAAGTTCTGAAGATTCCAGGCCACAAGAAGGAAGAGGGAAGAAGAAGAAGAACGATGGGAGAATAACCACTGGAGAAGCTGTGGTCTTGAGAAACCGACTCGTTCTCAACTGCAGCCCCTATATTCTTATTTAAAGATCTGGGCAAAAGGAGAGGAACACAAAAAGGAAGATGCTATGGGGTTTAGAGGAGTAAGTCCAGGGAAAGTTGAGAAAATAGAGACAAGACTGGCAATTATTATCATAGGAAATGACAACTCAAAGCTGAATTACTTCAAGTTGAAGAATAAACAGCAAAAGAACAATAAAAAGGAACAGAGAATGAACCAAAAACCTTCTGAAGCTAATATTATAGAAGATGAATCTGATGAGTTTGCTCTTTCATCCACCAATGTGATTAAATGCAAAGATGGATGGATCTTGCTTGGGTTATTTCTACCATATATGGTATAATGGTGATTGATTATTCAGCTATAAATTAGCTAAAGGTGGAGTCATCATTATGCTGACAATGCTCTATGCAAAGCAAGTGGAAATTGTAAAATCTGAATGAAGATGCATGATTTGAAGTTTTTGCTGGATCTGTGACATGTTGTATTTTAGAAAAAGTCATCTTTTTTCTGTTGCAGCATTTTTTGGTACGTGGGTCCAGTTGAGGTATTGTCTGCGTTAGCCCACATGGGTGATCTTATAGTTGTGTGCTTTTCTTAGATCAACATACTTGAGTCAATACCTTAGTGATGAGAGTCCACAACTCCTTGCAACAATTTGCCATTGTATGCAGAAACCCCATTGTCCAATGAGGAAATTAAGCACGAGACTTGAGAAGGATGGGTGGGACAGTAGGCGTCAGATCAAAGCATGGTTAGGACTGTTGTACCAAGTGTGTACTGGGTCATGGTGCTCCAAATGTTCCTCTATTATATGAGAGTCCCCACCCTCCTCCCAATGGAAGTGATTCCCCAAGAAAAACCATTAGGTCATGCACACTGGCCAAAGCAGATGATAGCTGGATGACTCATGGATGGCGAAGTCGGATCGGGGTGGTGGATCGGACCCAACCGACCCCGATCCGAGTCAGGTCGGATCGCAGGATCTGCCCGATTCCATGGGAATCTGGCCGATCCTGGATCGGCCAAGTTAAAAAATGTGAAAAATAAAGAAAAAAAATCAGGAAAATCAGAGAAAATTCCTAAAAAACATATAATAATAGAACATTTTTAGGTATATCCATAGTCTAGTTGCACATATGTTCATATTACAATACAGAGCAACGATAATTATGATACCTTATTTACGTGAACTGAACATCATTTAAGTAAATGTTAACATTTACTTAAGATATTACATGTAAATAAGGAAGTACCCCCCATTTGAATCCAACAAAATATCAGAAAAATCATCTCTTACAAATAAAAAGTCAACTCTCCCATCCAAGAAGAAAATCGTGATTTCGGTGGTTCCATCAAAATAATGACTTTCTAATCTTTCATAATTTGACATATCTAAAAATTTCATAATTCAAATAAATCCAATAGAATACTAAAAATTTAAAGTCTGGTAAAAAAAAAGAACGTGCATATGACTTCTCCGAGGGAGCCACTCTCCTACTGACAACACTTAGTCTACTTGAGACCTCTCAGAATTTGGTCAAACATAAACTATCATCACCCAAACTCATGAGAATTGTCACTTTCTAGTTTCTTTTCAATTAAAAAGTGAAAAATCTCATGAATTTAGGTGATGATAGCTTAGGTTTGACTAAATCCTGAGAGGTCTCAAGTAGACTAAGTGCTGTCAGTAGGAGAGTGGCTCCTTTGGAGAAGTTATATGCACGTTTGACTTTTTTTATCGGACTTTAGATTTTTAGTATTCTATTTGGTTTATTTGAATTATGAAATTTTTAGATATGTCAAATTATGAAAGATTAGAAAGTCGCTATTTTGATGGAACCACTGAAATCGCGATTTTCTTCTTGGATGGGAGAGTTGACTTTTTATTTGTAAGAGATATGATTTTTTTGATATTTTTATTGGATTCAAATGTGGTGTATTTCCTTATTTACATATAATATCTTAAGTAAATGGTAAGTGGAGGGGATCAGACGTACTTAAGGTAAGTTGAGGAAATCGGCCTAAATTAGATGGGATCGAGGTGGAATCGGGGTGGAGCGCTTAAAGTCGAGCTGAGTCGGCCCGACTCCACCCGATTCCAGTCGATCCACCCCGATTCCACCTTATACCGTAGGTGGGTGGTTGTCCCCCACTCTGCTCTGAGTCGGCTGATTTTGCCATCCATGCACCAAAAATGCTGTAGGAGATGGAACCCACCATGAGCTCCTTGCCTGACACACAAACCTATATATTGTAGGTTGTAATGTAGTTGAGGACACTTTGTTTGTTCCATATTGGTTACTAACCAAGGTGTAGTGTGCTTGCAAGGATGGGCATCTGCTTCTTTCCCATTTTGGTGCCTTTCCTTTGAGAAAAGGTCAGAACCATCAGGGCCACCGTCATGGGCCAAAAAAGGGCAATAGCTAGGCAAGAGATATGATCAAGGATACTGCAGCAAATTCCAATGGTTGTAAGTGCATAGGTAAAGACAGAGTTATGAAGGTTAGTAAAGCAGTTTCACTTCAGTAAGGGGTAAGAGGTTTGGAAGTTTGCACATTTCTATAGGGTATTATACATACAAGTGCTGCAACAGTTTTCTCTTGTTTCATGCCAGAGTCAGGTGCCCCAATATTGTGGCACATGTAATGGAGACATATGAGGAGAAGAATATGAAGTCATATTAGATTGTTACTACTTGAAGATTGAGATTGTGTTACTTCAATATGAAGATTGTGTTATAAACATTTTGTTATTGGGAGAAAAGAGTTAGATTAGAAAAGAATTGAGGCTATGTTGTCCACATCTATGCAGTTGGGGCCCTCTCATTCCTTCTAAGAGTGGTGCTTAACTTATGTTTACCTTTGTTGATGATTATTTCATTGTTTATATTAAAGTAATAATGAATGTTCAGATAGTTTAAGTAGTGTATTGTGGCTTTTGGCCACCTTCCAAAGGAAAAGAGTTTAGGTTGTAGAAGTCTTTGATTGCATATTAAATTGGAAAGAAGATTAAAAGGTTCAGAATGGACAATGGTATGGAGTTTTATTTGTCAGAATTTGAGATTTTGTGTAAAGACAAGGGTATTGTCAGATGAGAAATACCGAGTGCGAGCATAGAAGGCAGGATCGGATCGGACCCCTGAATCGGTCCGGATCGGGATCAGATCGGCAGATTGGTCGATCCTTAGGAAATCTAAAATTAATTATTTTTTTTAGAAAATGTTGTAAAAATCAGGAAAAAAGAATGAGGAAAATGCAAAAAAAACAACAACAGTAAATTCAAGAACTTCACAATTTTGTAAAAATCACATACAAGTAACATTACAATACGGAGCAATGATAATTATGATACCTTATTTACCTATTACAATACATAGTAATGTCAATAATGATACCTTATTTACCTGAACATCATTTAAGTAAATGTTTATGTTTGTAGTTTCATTTACTTAAGATATTACATATAAATAAGGAAGTATCCCTCACTTGAATCCAATAAAAATATAAAAAAAAATCATATCTCTTACCAATAAAAGTCAACTCTCTCATTTAAGAAGAAAATTGTGATTTTATCAAAATTTTGACTTTCTAATCTCCCATAACTTGGCCTAACGAAAAATTTCATAATTCAAATAAACCACATGAAATATTAAAAATCTAAAGTTCGGTGAAAATAAGTCAAACGTATACTTGACTTTTCCAAGGTACCCACTTCTCCACTGTCAGTAGGGAGTGAGTCCTTTGGAGAAGTCACATGTACGTTTGGCTTATTTCACCGGACTTTAGTTTTTAGTATTTTATATGGTTAATTTTTAATTAAGCCAAATAATATAAAATTATTTTTATTTAATTTATAATATATATATTTATTTATATTATCCTAAACCCCATAGGCGGCCAAATCTACCCGTGGGGCCTTCTCTTGGCCCCTAGAACTCCTATAAATAGGAGGCCAAGGGTCAAGCACATGGAGGACTTTTGGGTTTTGAAAGAAGAGGATTTTTGGGGAGAGAAGGTCCGGCTTGATGACCACTCCTTGGGGTGAGATGAAGCCCCCTCCGGGGATGTTTGTTCTTCAAAATATGAAGACCCCCATATGGTTATGAGCTTGTGTAAAATTACACAAAGGCCCCCGAGGACATAAAGTTTGTGCATGTGCGTATTAAATTACACATATACCCTATCCATGGAAATATTGCATGAATACTCTTGCTGTCCAAATATTGTAGGAATGCCCCTGCTGTCCGAAAAATTGCAGGAATACCCCTACTATCTAGAAAATTGAAGATCGTCCCTGTGAGGAGAAAATGTCAGAAATAGTCCGAAGGTTCACATCTTTTGTCCAACCCGGTGGAGTGGGACCCACGCCACTTCTATGAAGCGGCGTACGCTCTCCTGAGTGTGACTTAAGGCTGAATACATTGGGAGTTCTTGGAAAATGTCAACAAATGACGGAGAAGTCCAAGCAGGCCGATAAATGGCAGGAGCATCTGGGAAAGTCAGTCAATGACGGAAATACCCGGAACTGCTCGAAAAAGTCAAGAAACGATTGAGAGGCCTGGCTCATGCCGTTTGCACGGCCCGGTGGAGCAGGATCTACGCCGCTTCTATGAAACGACGTATGCTCTCCTGGGCCCGGCTTATGGCAGGCCACTTCGAGTCTTGAGATTGTCAAATAACGACAGAAACCCTTGAACATTTCGAGATATGGTCGCAAAACCCCGGGAGGTCAAGATACGATCGAAAAGGCCCAAGAGGTCAAGATACGACCGAAGAGACCCGAGAGGTCAAGATACGACCGAAAAGCCTCGGGTTTGTTTACTTCGAACACCTGAGATAAACGGGTTCGAATACAGAAATAAAGGGATGTAGAGATCAACAAAAGAATAGAAGAGAGGGCAAAGAGGAAGAAGATACCTTTGCTCTCAACGGTGCTCTCCATGCTGGTGCTACTTGGTGGTGCTCTGCCTTAGTAAAAAGAAGACATGGCAGGTCTATATAACGACCATGCCCTCTTGTAAATAAGTCCTTCCATGTTTTGAAATAACACATGTGAAGGCATAATGTTGTCTTTTGTAACGCTTAATGGTGGTACATACACCCTATTAAGGATATAAATACAAATATGATGGAAATATTTGAGGATGTAAATTGTGGATGTCCAAATGCCGTTTATAACCCCATAGTCGGCAAGGTCTTTTAATAAACGTATCGTATCAAAGGTCTTCGAGTTTTTACTCTATGTAGATGAAACACCGACTCCGGTCGGTGGAGAATGGTCCAGTGTACACGACTACCCCAATCACCTGATAAGACGGACGGGCGCGATATATATATATATATATATATATATATATATATATATATATATAAATGTTCGAGGGCTTAGGGCCTTTAACCCTATGCACCTCATAAAAATATTAAATTTTGTCTATTTTCCTAAAACAGTCTGGCATGCCCATGCATATCAAAATCATAAGTCCCAAAGAGGACAAAAGCCCTTGCCCTTATATGTATATTTTTCCCGCTGCGTGTTTTCCTGTCGCTCTGATATGCCCCCATGCCCCTTCGTTTATTGTCTTCCTCTGCATAAGAACACCGACTAGCACGTGCAGCTGCAGTGAACTTAGGATCATGATCATGATCATCTTCATTATCCTCATCATCGTCAACATTGATTGGTAAACTATAATCTCGATGAATCTGTCGCCTAGAAATCTCATTTTGAAGTTGTTCTTGTTGCTGAGTTGTCAATAATTTTTTAGTCTTTTTCCCATTCATGTACGTTTTCATTTCATTCCTAACCTCAAGTGGACATGATGAGCATTTTGCTACATTTCCTAAAATCCCAGCAATTTGTTGTTTAAGACGATATATGCCTCCAAACATCTCCTTTGCATACCAATTATAGTTCACTCTCTTCTGTCGAGCATTAAAGAGAGTACCATGAGCCTAACTAGGATCAGTGGCCTACTGCTCCACCTCTTGCTCTTGATGTTCTTGATCTGCCATATTCCTGTGTAAGATAAAAACTTAGATGTGATGTTTATCCGTGTGCATTTTGTACAATGAGAGTAAATGAATGCAATTGAATCTGCAATAAGACTAATAAATGTAATTGAGAGCTTTGATCACTCAATTGCATGTTAATTACATTAATTAGACAAAATCTCTAATTTTTTAACATTAATTAGGGTTCAATTTGGGGATTGGGGAAAATAGACCATGCAATGTAATTGAATCTACAAGCAAACTCCAATCAACTCAAATGACTGCATTGGACACTCAATTGCACATTAATTACATTAATGTGACAAAATCCCTAATTTTTAAATCCTAATTAGGGTTCAAGTTGGGGATTTTGGGCAAAATGGACCATGCAATGTAATTGAGTCTACAAACAAACTCTAATCAAGTCAAATGACTGCATTGGACACTCAATTGCATATTAGTTACAAATTACAATAATGAGACAATCTCTAATTTTTAAACCCTAATTAGGGTTCAATTTGGAGGCTTTTAGTAATGAGGGTCAAACATCTTATCAATGCTATTTATTTATATGTCTATAACATATTAAACATTTCCTATTTTTTCATATTTAAAAAAAATTAAAAAAATTGCCTTGCACAACCAGCGGTTGTGGTGGAAACCACCCTCCTTCACTCACAAAAAGATCTTTCAAGAGTTGGACAAACACCTAAAGCAAATGCAAGACTCTTCTTAGGCACCTTAGGGCTTAGATCTGAAAATTGAAAAAAAAACAGAAGAGAGAAAGAGGAGAAGAGAAAAAGAGAGGAAGAAGGAAGAAGCGGCAGCGAGGGAGGGGACCTCCGGAGTGGGGGGGTGGGGGGGTTGGGAAGGGCGGTGGGGGCGGGCTGGGTGGGACTGCATAGACAGCTCTTTGTCTGCGTAGTCCCGATCCCTCCTTAAGGAGGGATCCGTCCCTCCAGCGGATCCAACCTGACTAGGCCGGATTCCATTAAAAAAAGCCATGCTTCCTGTGGAAGCGGCCTGGAGCGAGTGGAATCGGGGTGGAGCGCTCAGAGTCTGGCTGAGCCGGCGCGACTCTAGCCGATTCCGGTCGATCCATCCCGATTCCACCTTATATCGTGGGTGGGTGGTTGTTCCCCCCTATGGAAGGCAAAATCGGTGGGATCAGCCTAGAATCGGCCGATCTATGATCGGATCGCAGCATGAGGATCCGAGTCTGGGGGGAAGTCCTTGAATCGGTAAGACTTCCAACTGGATCGGCCAGAATCGAATTGGATCGACTGGATCGAGCAAGGATCGACCGACTCCAGACTGATCCAAGCCGATTCTCTTACTTATTTACCTAAATATCATTTAAGTAAATGTTAATTTACTTAAGATATTACATGTAAATAAGGATGTATGCCCCATTTGAATCTAATAAAAATATCAGAAAAATCATATCTCTTACCAATAAAAAGTCAATTCTCCAATCCAAGAAGAAAACTACGATTTTAATGATTCCATTAGCAACTTTCTAATCCCTCATATTTTGACATATCTAAAAGTTTCATAATTCAAATAAATCCAATAGAATACTAAAAATCCAAAGTTTGATAAAAAAAGTCAAACTTGCATATGACTTCTCCAAAGAAGCCACTCTCCTACTGACTGAGACTTCGTTGTTGTCAGTAGGAGAGTGGCTCTCTTGGAGAAGTCATGTAACGACCCTCCTTATACCGGTACAGTTATACCAACCCTCATCGATATAATGAACGCTGCTACAGTGGGACATTTATCCAACAATTATATAATAGGTTGGAATATACATAAATACATTCACATAACAGCGGAATTGAATATGACTGAAAAGTAACTCTTATTCCATCATCCACATTCAATTCACAGTCCATATAGAAGAAAACAAAACCAAACTTTTCATAATTTAGAAATAAAATAAATAAAATGTCCACATAAGACTACGCAGAGTCTTTATACATACTTATGAAAATGAAAATGCAATGCTGAATCTAAACAAGGTCTCCTACTCCCGCTCCGAGTCGCTCTTAACGATCTCCTCAGAAGAAGTAGTAATCTCTGCCCCTGTACGCCGAAGCAAGAATGAGTTCAAAGAACTCAATAAGTAACACCAACACACTAAACTTACATGCATCACGTAACTTTCACATTTTCCTACTACGCAATGATATATATACATGGATTTAACAATTAATTCAAGTAAAGACCCTAAACATGCTTTCTACACTCTTTTCAATATATTAGACTAAGTTCATTCAACCATATTCACACACTCACATGTTAAATATTAGTCATTTTAAACATGAAATCTGTACACATAAATAAGAGATAATTCTAACATGGATTCTAAAAGTATGTTCACATGAATAACATATTTATACATATGGAAAGCTTGCTGTTTTGCTATATACATAACACTTTCATTTAAGAGGTTATCAATTTTAACACATGATGTCACAAGACTTCATATTAACACCTGATCACTTACACAATTTCACAATTTACACATTCACTATCACTTAAACACAAGTTCACATTTATTAAATGCCGTGACACATAGCCCAAACCACCTTTTAGAAGGACACACACTAATCACATCACATATCTATCACCTAGGCAACAATGATAAATCTTAGTTACTGCGCAGAACCGGGAGAAGCACTCTCCACCCTAACTAGCGATACTTGTTCGTCTCCAGGATTTAATCCTAATACCCGTGGCACATCACACACTTTGAACTATCCTGTGGGGACTTTACCACAGTACAGTTCCACAGCCCTCTAAGGTAGCAGTGTCACCCATTGACATAATTACACATTTTCCAAACTTTTAACACACACTTAATGCACAATTTATCATATTTATACTATGTTCACATTTTCACATACTTCAGTATTACCTAGCATGGTACTACTGTTTTCAGAATTTAAAAATTTCAAAATAAGTCTAATCATGCTGAAAATTTTAGATTTTTAATATCAACCGCATTAACATGTTTTAATCTATTAATAGGTCACATGAAACCAGAATATATAGTCACTGTCATCATTTCATTACAAAATTTTAACCAAAAATCTATTACAGGTTAATCATCATGCATACCAAATTTCGCATTTTTCTGAGTTACACAGTTTCTGAAAATTCTAACAGTGGTATTACATAAGATTAAAATAGTCAAACTAGAATGGAATATCATTATTTGGACTCAAAATTTATTCTATACATGAAAAATGACATTTTTAAGCATATGTCAATTTCTAAGAATTTTTCTGTTTTTACATTATTTATCTGAATTTCTACACTAATAAAACATGCTCACTGTTTTTCAGTTCAGAAAATATATAAATTTACATAGTCATCAGAAAATTTCCAAATTTTAACAACATGCTCTAACATCGATTTAAGCACCACAGAAAATTTCTGACACTTAATTCCACAAGGATAACATAAACAGTAATTTACAATATTCAGAACCTGTTTAACATGTATTTCAAAATTTTTAATAATTAATACACTTAACGAAATTTCACAACATGCTCCACTACACATATTACATAACATATAAAATTTACCATATATCCTCATGCGCAGAAATCCGAAAAATAGCTTACAAAGGCAGACAGTCCATTGCTCTTGCCTGAAGAACTCAACGACAAAGGTATGGCCGTTTACTCATGTTAACGGCAACATAGGGTGCCGCCAGCTCAGGATCTTAACGGCAAGGGATCTCGCCGTTAAGTTCCTGTCTGTGAAAAACACAGACTGAACACCCAAAAGATTATGTGAATGGGGTTCCAGGACACGAGAAAAATCTGTAAAAATTCATGGGACATACTAGACACATGTAGGGATTATGTGGATGGGGTACTTGCCTGTAGAAAATTCCTCAATCGATGTTTTGAGTCGAAGAAGCCCTCCTCGGCCTGAACCAAAGAATCCTCAAATCCACCTTTACCCAGTTTCTGTGTTGATCTCCTCAGCACACCAGTGTGGGGAAGTCGTTCCCGGATGTATTGACTCCTCTCCAGTCGTTGTAGAATGCCGGATGAAGTCGCTAGTCGCCGGATCTCAGAGGTCCAAGTCGGGGTTTCGCATATAAAATATTAGGGTTTTTGACAAAGAGTCAAAAGGAGTCAGATCGGCCTACGAGGGTGTTTTTATAAGGGCAAGGGTCGGAGATGTGTTTGGGTAAGGCATAGAGCCGTTGGGGTCGGTTTCTAAAACAAAAGGCTGTGTTTCCGGAGATGTTTCCGGATCTGAAAAACGTAACTGATCTGGGAGATTGACGTCAACATCTCTGGCCATCGATTCAGAGTAGGCGTCCATCGATATTGCCGCCGATTCACAGTCAACGTCAACTGATGTTGACGCCAACTGGTTGACGGAACAAACTTAAAACATGCAGAAACTATATACACCACACACATATAGATATATACATATATACAATGTATACATTATCATAACACTAATTCATGCAATACATATAAATAAGTACTACGCACAATAAAATTATTCACACAAGCAATTACCAAAAAAAAAAAATCACGGGCCTTACAAGTCATATGCACATTTGACTTTTTTTATCGAACTTTGAATTTTTAGTATTCTATTGGGTTTATTTGAATTATGAAATTTTTAGATAGGTCAAAATATAAGAGATTAGAAAGTCGTTATTTTGATGGAATCACCAAAATCGTAATTTTCTTCTTGGATGTGAGAGTTGACTTTTTATTGGTAAGAGATATGATTTTTCTGATATTTTTATTAGATTCAAATGGGGGGTACTTTCTTATTTACATGTAATATCTTTAAGTATCATATACTTAAATGATATTCAAGTAAATAATACACAAAATCTTTAATATTTTATGCTTTCTTTGTATTATTATAGTAGTAATAATACATAAAGTCTTATGTTTCATATACTATGAATGTATGTATGATTGATTTTTAATGCAAATGTTAGTCCTTTCAACTGACCAGATTTTTTTTCTGAATTTTCCTCAAATTGGCCAGACTTCCCTTGGATCTGTGGGATCTTGCGATCCGATCCCGGATCGGATCCGATCGGCGCCTGGAGATCCTAATCCGATTTCTATCCTGCATTCTAGGTCCGCCCCCCCCCCCTCCGCGCAAAAAAAAAAAAAAAACAAAAAAAAACAAAAAAGGGTCGCCATAGGCCGATTCCGTTCCGAGTCGGTCGACTTTGCCATCCATGACTAACATCATGGTAGCTGTAAATGTATTGCCTCCACATTCAGACTATTTAGGTGACAGTCGGATGATTATATCTCATAATTCAGTTTCATGTTATAGACTAACTTACTATGATCTAATTTTGTTTGTCATCCTTTGAAAATAGTTTTTGTTTATGACCAATTGAGACTCTGAGTGCTCCAACTGCTATGGGAAGTTGCATATTGAATTCCCTTGTTAGTCTTTTTTTCTGGCTGTTGGACTGTTCAAGCAACTTGTGATTTGTCTTTATATTCACTCCTATGGTCTGACTTCTTATGATTCCTGTAGCAGTCCTTTTTCTCTTTGGGTCTTGTCTTCCTTAATGTGGTATTTGCATGCTTGTTTAATGCTTTTCATTGTCAAACACGATTGTTTAGGAAGGATTTATTTTTGTTCACAAAAGTGCAGGCAAGCACACTTGTCTTAGCTGAGCATGAAGGCGGCTTTATTAAACCTTCTTCTTTAAGTGCCATAGAAGCGGCTGGAGCTATCAACAAGGAGAATTCAATCTCTATCTTGTTGGCAGGTTCTGGTCCAAACCTTCAAAAAGCTGCTTCACATGCTGCCTCAAGCCATTCTTTGATTTCCCAGGTTCACCATTTCCTGTTTCTGACTGACTTAATAGCCACTTATTTATAACATGAAGATCCTTCTATTAGATGGTTGCTACTTTAAGATTGAGACTTTTTTTGTTCTTCTTTTTCAATTGTCAATCTCAAGACGAAGAGTTGCATCTTCTTCAGTTTATTTTCATTTTAATACTTGCTGGGACTTTTATCAAAATGGACTACTGCTTTGTCTATTGAAAAACATTTCTTAATGATCTGAACCATAAAACAGATAGAATCCATTGGAACTTATAGTTTGTTCCACTAGACATGGAAGACTTGGATCGTCCTCAAATTTTGGTCTTCCTTTGAAGAGCAGCATTATGATTATACAGTTTCTATCAAATAATCTTGATGCCTCATAAGCCTCATTTTCTCAGTCATTCTTTATTCTTTTGTGAACTGGAGGTGGAGAGTGTGAACCACATTATGGTCACTTGTCCAATAAGCTTGTGGATTTGGTACATAATTGGCAATCTGGCTGGTGGACGAGTAGCTTTATCTGCTGTGACTCATATATCGAAATACTTCCAGCATCACATAGGAATGAAATCTTCAAGATTGCATGCTCCTATCTTCAATCTCATCCCTTCAGTGTTATGTTGGAGCACTTGGAAACAAGGAAACAAGAAAGTATTCAGCAGAAGCAAATTTTATGTTGAGAACACTTGTAATAGGGCTGTTGTTCTCTTTTGTAGCCGGGGTAGATATATCCTACAAGCACCTGCCAGCAGTTGATTTAGTTTCCATTGAAGGTAACTGCATAGTTTCGAGGCAATGGATTGTAATGCCAATTTTATAAGGATAAGAGGACGACGTACAAATAGGCCAGGGGAGGAGAGTTTCCTCCACCTAAGGAGTAACAATAGTATGCATTTCCCTCCTCCAGTCCTCATCAAAGATACCGAACAAATCTACACCAAGAATAAAGATAAGATAATGTCATTAGTTATATATTTTCTGTGTTAAGCTGTACTTCCCCATGGAAGGTAGAATCGACTGATCCGGATTGGGATCGGCCAATTCTCACCTAGGGGGTAACCCCCGGACTTAGTCAAAATCCCGGTCGAATCGGCCGGAATCGGGCCGAATCAGCTCAGGATCGTTCCGGATAGGCTGATTCTGCCATAAAACTTTTATATTATATATATTAATTAATAGATAAATGCATTAAATGTATATTAGTTTACATATACATGTATAAATACATGCATTATTACATTAACTATATGCACATATATATGCATTAACTATATATATGTGCTTGTTATTATATTTACATTAATATATGATTGTATGTAATTAACACATTAATATATGATTGGTATACATATTAATTATGTTTATACATTAATATATGTACATTAACTATGTATATATGTGCTTTACATTAATATATTTACCTTAATAGAAGATTGTATGTACATTAACACACACACATCAGGGTTTTGCAAGGTAGATTGAATCGACGTGATTCGGCCGAATTGGATCGAATCAGGGCGTGCCAGATTGTAGAACAGTCCCACTGGGCGTGCCAGACTGTGGAACGCAGAATATATATATTTTCGACGTACTCGCGGACGCGCGGACGTCTTCTTTCAAAGTTTTGCATTTCGGGCGTGCCAGACTGTTTGCAAAGAAATAGACAAAGAAATTTATTTTTTTGTGAGGTGCATTGGGTGTAAACCCTAAGCCCTCGATCATTTCATATTTATTCCCGCGCGCGTCCGTATTTTCAGGCGATTGAAGTGGTTGTGTACTGGACCGTTCCCCACCGACCGAAGTCGGTGTTTCATTTACATTGGGTAAAAACCCGAACACCTTCGATGCGATACGTTTGTTAAAAGACCTTATGCCGAGATTTAAGGAAATTAGACGACAAGTAAATTTCCACAAGTGTCCTCAAGTATTTATGACATTTGCATTTATGTCCTCAATGGGGTGTTTATGCCTCCATTGGGTGTTTACATCAATGTGCCTTTGCACGTGTTATTTTAAACACATAAGGACTTATTTACAAACTTTCGGGTCTTATATATTGACCTGCGGAATGACTGCGGAGTCTTGTCTTCCCACATCACACAGCACGGAGGGGCCCGACGCACGTGCAAACACGAATGGAAATAGCCTTCAACGCGAGTGTACGTATCTCCTTGCTTTTGATCCCGGGAGAGACGAGCCAGCGTCGTTAGCCAGGGTAGCGTTCTTTCTTCATGGCCCCTGCCCCCCTATTTATAGGGGTTTTCAGGGTGTTTGTTTCATTATTTCTTTCGAACCCGTTTATCTCAGGTGTTCGAAGTTAATAAACCCCGAGGTCATTCACCGGTCTTTATGGTCATTTCTTGACCTCCCCGGGCTTTCCGGTCGTTTCTTGACCTCCCGGAGCTTTCGGCCATATCTCGACATGTACAAGGGTTCTTGCCGTTATTTGACAATCCCAAGACTTGGAGCGGCCTGCCGTAAACCGGGCCCAGGAGAGCGCACGCCGTTTCAGAGAAACGGCGTGGGTCCCGCTCCACCGGGCCGTGCGAACGGCATGAGCCAGGCCCCTCGGTCATTTCTTGACTTTTCTGAGCGGCTCCGGGTATTTTCGTCATTGATTGACTTTTTTAGGTGCTTCTGCCGTTTCTTGGTCTGCTTGGACATCCTTGCCATTTCTTGGCTTACTCGGACATCCTTGTCATTTTCTGGCTTTTTGGGACATTCCTGTCATTTCCTGGCTTTCTCGGACATCCCTGTCATTTTCTGGCTTTCTGGGACATTCCTACCATTTTCTGGGCTTTCTGGGACATTCCTGCTATTTCTTGGCTTTCTCGGACATCCTTGCCATTTTCTGGGCTTTCTGGGACATTCCTGCCATTTTCTGACTTTTCCGAGCACCTTTGGCAAGTGGGGTTAACCCAAGCCCGACCCAGGAGAGCGCACGCCGCTTCAGAGAAGTGACGTGGGTACCGCTCCACCGAGTCGTGCCAATGGTATTCTCGCCTTGAGCTTTGTCGCCTTTGGAGCTTGCCAGGGGCTTCGTGCCATTTTCTGGACCGACCAAGGACTTCCATATAATCTTCGAACTCCGTGAGGGTTTACATGTGGTTTTCCCCTAAACCGGATTATTTCTGCTATTTTTCCAATGGCAGGGGCATTTCTGCAAATTTCCCCACAATCGGGATATTTATGCAATTTCTGCACCTTTCAGGGGTCTTTCTGCAATTTTCTAGGCAGCAGAGGGACTTCCTTGCAATTTTACACCATCCCGAGACCCTTCTGCAATTTTCAACCCTCTAGGGGCGTTTATGCACTTTTCCCCGCAAATTAGGGTATTTCTGCAATTTTTTGCTCTTCAAGGGCTTTTTCTGCAATTTCCCACAAATTGGGGGGGGGGGGCTTCTATGCAACTTCTTAGGGCAGCAGGGGTTCTTTTGCAATTTTCTGGGCAGCAGAGGTATTCCTGTAATTTGCCAGGCAACAAGGGTATATGTATACCTTTGATGTACACATACACAAACTTTATACTCCCGGGGGGGGCTTTGTGTAATTTTACACAAACTTGGGAGGGCATATGTGTAATTTTACGCACATGCACAAACTTTTTCTCCCTAGGGGCCTTTGTGTAATTTTACACAAATTGGGGCCCACATGGAGTCCATCTCCCAGCCCAAAGGGCGGAAGTCCTCTCCAGACTCCAAGTTTTCGGAAAAAAGGCCCCCCCTTCTTTATGGCCCTGTGGACACGGGAGATTTCACACTCATGTTTCCATTTCGGATCTTTATTCGTTCCGGTTCATTTCATTGTGTTTTGGGTTGAAGGTATTCATTCATTTCACATATTTTAGATTTCGGTATTTGCGGGGCGTGTCAATCTGTCTGGTAGACAAAAAAAGGTCCGCGCAATGCGGAGGAAAGGTTTTGGTGTCCTTGAAATGGACGAATGGGGTGTCTGTAAAACAGACAATGAAAGGTGTCCGGGAAACGGACGGGTGCGCCGTAATTTATCTGAACTTCTTGAGTCCCGTATCTATACTCATCAGATGATTGGAGTAGCATGTGCTGGACCTCTATCTCCATTGATCGGAATCGATGTTACATTTATATCAAGTTAAAATCTTTGGTGTTATTTGGCACCGGCTTTAACTCGAATACCATTCATAGCAAGGATGAGAACATATATGTATAAAGAATTTTAAAAAGTCCTAACATGATATTTTCCCCCCCTTTTTTTTTATTGAAAATGCATTTTATTCTTTTGAAAATGTTCGAGTTTGTTTTATTTTGAATAGTATGAAATGGTGTGACTGCCTATTTTCTTTGGGTGTAAAATATGATTTTGAAAATGGAACGGGTATATATTCATGGACCCGTTTGAAGTTTGAGCTGTATGATTTGAACTTTGTTCGGAATGGGTATACACCCGCAGGTTATTTCCGGGTTTTGTGTGTATTGAGAATCTGGGCAACACTTCCACGGATTTGCAGATTCCCTTTCTTTTTTTATGAATATCTTCTTGAATGGAATCTCCATTTAAATAGAGTTTCTGTCAATGAATTGAAATCTCATGGTTATGTAAGAGTGTTCCTTGACAGAATTCCACTTGGACAGAGTTTCCCCAAGAAAACATACGCATCTAAGCATATATTCGTAATTATATGGATATGTTTCTTTTGAGTAAAGATCCTACTCAAATGGAAATCCTGCTAAAGAACGTATACACATAAACGCAAAATTCCCATTGCCTTATGGATATGCTTCTGAGCTATATCCCTGCTGAGGCGGGAGCTCCCCAGAGTTTCCTCTGGAAAAGGGATTTCTGTCCGGGCAGAATTTCCTTTAAGAAGCATGTACATATGAGTGTGAATTTGCGAACATGCAAGTACGTTCTTGGGCAGAATCTCCGCTTGGGCAGAGTCTCCACTAAGAAACATATGCATATAAATACGAGTTTGTGGTTATATGAATACATTTTTAGAAGGAACTTTGACATGGGCAGAGTTTCCTTCCAAGAAACATATATGTATAAGCACAAATTTGAGTTTTATAGATATGTTCTTAGGCAGAATCTCCACTTGAGCAGAGTTTCTTCTAAGAAACACATTCGTGAAAACACAAATTTGTGAATATACGAATACGTTCTCGGACAGAATCTCCGCTTGGGCAGAGTTTCCCCTAAGAAACATATACATATAAACACAAACACACCATCCCAGAGACTTAGAACTCGATGGGAGGTGGCATATATGCATCTGGATGCGTAGCATTCAGAGCACGAATTTACAAAGGTATTTAAACACTATATGTCCAAAGATGGACGGTATTTAAAACCTATAGCCCATGTGGGCCGATGCCGTTATTACGGACTTAAGACGATGAAGCTTGCCGATGTCGTACGAGGATGACCCCGTTATTTTCTCCCTCAACTCGGGTGGAGAAGGGAATTTGATACCTTCACACACAAGAAAGGAGGTTGGGGATGAGACGGAAAATTCTGGGATTTTCTATTCCTTGGAATTTCAAGAAAGGGGACAGCAATGGGGCTTCTTCTCTTTCTCCCCTCTCCCTCCTCCTCTTCTCCTTTTTTAGGGGGAATGGGGGTTGCCTTTTATAGAGGAATCCCCCCCCCCCCCCCCTTACAACGGTGGGATGGGGGACCCCTAACCGATGGGAGTTCCATCGGTTAGAGGGAAAATTCCCTCTAACCGATGGGACTTCCATCGGTTAGAGGGTTAAGGCCCCTCTAACCGATGGGAGTTCCATCGGTTAAGGGCCATCCCCTTAACCGATGGAAGTTCCATCGGTTAGAGGGGGAATCCCCCCCTAACCGATGGAGGTTCCATCGGTTAGAAGAACCGATGGAGGTTCCATCGGTTAGAAGGGGGAATCCCCCTAACCGATGGAACCCTCATCGGTTAGGAGGGGGAGCTCCCCTAACCGATGACAGTCCCATCGGTTAGGGGAGAGGCCCCCTAACCGATGACAGTCCCATCGGTTAGGGGACCCTTCTCTCCTAACCGATGGAACTTCCATCGGTTAGAGGGGAGTTCCCCTCTAACCGATGGTAGTGCACCGATGGTGCTTCCATCGGTTAAGGGGAAAAGTCCCCTTAACCGATGACAGCCCCATCGGTTAGGGGGAAAAAACCCCCTAACCGATGATGCTTTCATCGGTTTAGGGGAGGGGGAAATTTCTATAAATAGGCCTTCCCCCCCAACATTTTGGAGGGGTCTTGCCATTCTGAAATCAGAAAATTCGCGCCTTCCTGGGTGGAGAATTGCAAGTCTTTGGAGCCTTCGTGGCGGACTTGTTCTTGTATTTACTCTTCACATTTGGTCTTGTAGACCTTGTGATGCCGGAATTCTTCCGTGCCGTATTTTATACGGAGATTTATTCTCCTCGGCATCTCCACTTGCTTGGGGTGCTTGACACCACCTGAGAGCTCGAACGGCTTTCAACAAGAAACTTGGATTAAGTTATGACTTTAAGTAACCTTGGGGTTACCCTAATCATAACCGTTTTGTCCCCTTAATCAGGCCGTTAAACCAGTTAGGTGAGGTCAACATTTTATCGGTAGTTACCAACTTCCGGTTAGGTAGCCACCCTCCTTTCATAGGCTAACTAACTGATTAGTTGCCCACATGTGAATGCCACCTACTTGACTTGTTGGACCACTATATAAGAGAGCATTGGTACTCCTCTTAACAAGCATCCAACATATACACATATAAATATTTTCTGTTCCAACAAATGCCCCCCACGGGGTACGTGTCGGAGTTGGAGTGACGGCGCGTAGCCCGTGTGAATTTCATATAGCAATCTCTTTTATAGCTTGGACTGCCCTTCAATTGTCAATTTCCGACTTTGTTCTTGTACTAGGTCAATGCTTTTGCTCTCTCCCTATCTTCCTTCTCTTTTCTCGGAGGAGAAACGACATATGACCCATAGCAATCTGTCTTTTATTCCGGACTAACTTTTAGCTGTCCCTTTCTGATTTCATTTTGCTGGTAGGTTGTATTTCAACACCCTTTCTTTGGTTCTTATCCTCCTCCTTTTTATGTCCCTTTTTCAGGTCTTCAAAATGCCTCAGGGACGAGGATACTTGAGCCGTAATGATTACACCCAACGAACCCGTGACAAGGTGGTTCTTCTCGACGATATGATGCCGAGTTTAGAAGAACCCCGTTTTACAAGCAAGAACTCCTCTTTACTGGATAGTGGAAATAACAATGTAGCAGAGGTGGACTCTGACAACCTTCTTGCCAAAGGCGGGGTAGACATATCACGCATTAGCCGCCTGAAGGGTGCTTACCATTACTCCTGGGAGGAGGATTACCCCGCACATCTTCCGACTGACCCGGAGTTATTTAACTTCATTCAGAACTTTCTTCCTTCACATATGACTGCAGGTGACCCTTGCCTGAGTGCAGAGAGGCGGTACCTGGAGTCAGCTATTCTGAAGTCCCGAGACAGCCTTCTTGGCACTTGTGCTTTTTCATATCCCAGTTTCCCTCTGGGATTTGCTGTTCAGCAACGACTCCCTCCGATTGCCGACCTGGGCCCATTCAGCCATGATCTGAATAGCTATACCCGGCCAAGGAAGATCTCTCCAGCAGTTTGGAGTTTGACGAATCGTCACCAAACAAAGCCAGAGACTGATGGCTTGCAGCTCATGCCTTGCGACACCAGGTACATATCCGGGGGTTATGACAATCGGTGTTTGCTGAACCGAATTGTTGACCTGACCAGTCCTAGTTGGTACGGGAGTTGGTCGGTCCTCTCTTCTCGTGTTTTCCATTTCGGCGCCACCGAGTGGCTAATGGGAGTTCTTCATCATTATGGAGAGATCTTAAAACTGTCTGGTATTTATGAAGCCGTTGAGGCGGCATTGTATAACTATCCATGCCACACGACTTCTTCAGGCATTAGTGGAGAGATTCAATGTCCGATGGAATACTTTTGGTACGGCCGAAGGTGAGACTTCTATCGACTGTGGAGTTTCCACCGGATCTCTGGATTGCCGATATCCGGGGGCTTTTATGAAGAGGTTGTTCTGGACGACTTGCATACTTATCGCAGCAATGGCGCCGGCCAGTACATTCTTCCATATAGCCTTCGTTTCCTCACAAAGGTATGGAGAGATTTAGCCCTGATTGGGAGGAAGGACGACCCGGACTCCCCTCTGTTAAATTTGAGGGTAAGTCAGAATGCTTGGCTACGTTATTTTTATAACGGGCCATTCTGCTTCTTTGATAACTTTGCAACAGAAGGCCGCTGCCTGGAGGAATATAATCAATTAAATGTGAGAAAGCCCCATCACGGGAGGTATATCTTTGCCCCTGAGAACAAAGGGTGGAACCCTCGCCGGCTACCAGATCGCACTTACTTGGCTGCATATTTGGTATACTGGCTATCTTCCTTTGTCATTCCTTATGGTGAGGAGGAGTTAATTCGGCCAGGTTTAATTTATCCTGCCTGCCTTCTGGCAGAGGGCCATAAGCTTGCTATAGCCCCTGCCGCCCTTGCCAATATTTTCCATGGGTTGGGCTCATTGAGTTCACATTTGAGTCCTCGGGATAGAAAAACCCTGCTTCCCACTCATTACCTAAGTGCCTGGGCCGGCCTTCTACTGCCTGGGCTTTGCCAGATTGTTGACTTGCCTCGGCCGACGGCTCCCTTGATTTTATTATTCAGAAACCGACCCTGCGAGGATTTAGTAACCCAGCTGACAGGTGCTCCCTATAGTTTGTCTTTCCTCCCGAACGGCGAGCAGTATCTTCTTCAATTTGGCCTTATATCCCGGGGGGTCCGACCTTATAGTGTTCAAACTCCTAATGGGGTCACCTACCACCTTCCTCATGGCAGGAGTTTCGGCCCACTTTTATATAAAGACTGGTTACTTTGTATTCGGCCGAGTGTGCTGGTATACCGCCGGGGATCAAGCCTTGTACTAGAGCCTTACTATCCCTCAAGGTTTGCTAGGAACTTTGGGTATGACCAGTCAGTTCCACCAAGTGCAGAGTTTCCATTGGCTGTCCGCCTTTTCCACGACCATTGCCTTCATATGAATGCAGCAAGCTGGTGGAACTACTTCTGTCGTGAAGAAATGAATTCAACATGTATTCTTCCGTCATCCGAGGCGACCGGGCGCGTAGATTTATTCTACGCCCGATGGTGGTTTGACAGAAGCAACATCTTTCGGCTTGTTCCTGCAAAGCTGAGGAAGTTTGAAGAATCCCGTTTAAAGAAAAAGGGTTTGCCTTTGATCTTAATAAACGTGGAATTCCTTAAAGCACACTTCCGAGGATTGATGCGCTCGTATCTCAAGCGCTATAATTCCAGAACATCCAGGAAGAACAAATCTGACTCCAGCAGGCAATATTATCAAGGGGAAATGCCGCTTCTGGAGCCCATTGAGCTTCTCGGAAGGAAGACCACGGATATTCATGGTAATCTCCCGGAATATGATTGGTGGGGGCATTTACTGTCTGATCTTGGGCATTCCGCTGAGGTTGCCTTATCTGTTAGACTTCCTCCTGAATGCATTAATCACCCAGGTTGGGTGCGCTGGGAGAAGCACCTTACTATTGCCATCGGCCATGCTGGGCCTTTAGAATTCTTACCTCGCCTTGAAAATGCTAGGACACTTCATGATGTCCGCAACATCATGCAGAGAGTGGGTAAGATTTGCAAGGCTGATTTTCTATGGCTAGTGCCTGGACCTCCATCCAAGTCAACATGTATATTTTTTCTACTTCAATTCTCTCCTTCCATCCCCCTTTTTTCATATTATTTTTTTTTGAATTCTTCAGATACCCCGGCTCAAAGAATTGGTGGGGGGAGGAGTAATCAGGGTCACTCCCTCCCTTCTCGAGGAGGCAGGGTTGACAAGGGTAAGACAGTGGAATGTCCCCCTTTGAACGGTATATTCTTTTCCCTCTTTTTTTTCCTTACTATCCACATTCTTTCTCTCAATTCATCACCATCATTTTTTTGTTTTTTTTTTTAGATGATGAGACAGATGAAGAAGACAACGCCCTTACTCTTTCAGATGACCAGGGCTCTTTACCTGAGGGCTGTCCTCCTATTCACAGAGAAGAATGTGGGAGTACTTCACAAGCATCTGCCGATATTTTGCCGGAGAATGCATATTATGAAGTTCCTCCCAATTTTGAATTTTCTGAAATAGCTGCAGGTAATAACAACCCGAGGTTCACATTTGCCGAACTGGGAGTTTCATCGGGGCAGTATTCTTCTGTCCCAAGTGAGGTTTATATTCCAGTGCCCGTTGAAGAACCCACAGTTGCAGCTGAGGCCCCTCTTGGTAAGCTCGTCTTCTCAAGCCATCACGTACTTTCTTTTTTTTTCTCCCTTTTTTTTTCTCTTTTTTTCATGATTCATATTTCCCTTTTATTCTTGTTGTTCTTGGAAGGACAAAGTTTTACGAACAGCTTTTTGCGGCCGGGACGATAGACATGTGTCCGACACTAGCAGCCGACCCTTTCCTCTCGCCTTGGGGAAATACCGAGAACCCTTTTTTTAGGCAGCAAGCCCACTCTGCTTTCCAAGTGGATGGAGTGGCAGGCTGTAGCGGGGGGTATCAGGAGACAGATGAACCAATGAATTATAATGTTGACCCATCAGCCTCGCCACCAAGAAGTTTCGTTCCCCATCCGGTTGACTTCCCCTCTTCTTCCTAAGGATTTTATTCAGGGGAACAGGGCTTTGTCCAACCGCCAAACTCTGGGATGGAGAATAGGGAAAGGAACCCATCCCCAGGTGAGATGTTGATAGAGTTGAGATACTTTCTTTGATTTCTCACTGCTTGGTCTTTACTGAATGCTCCTTATAATTGCTCGTTAATATTTTGGCAGGCTTTGTAAATTCTCCAGCATTGGAGATTGGTGTCTCCTCCGAGCATAATATCACTTGGCCCACCGAAGCTCGGCCAGATTCGAGCTCTGATGACGAAGACACTGGTGTCTGGAACTACCTTGTTGGTAAAGTCCAGACGGTGGTAAATTCAGCAAATCCCCCGCCAATTGAAGCCGTTAGGCGGGTATTAGAAAAGTATACCACCAGGGCCTTTACCATGGGCGTCTCACGCGACCGCTGGATGGGCTTTGTCAAGACTATTTGGGACAAAGTGTACAACCTTCATGTTGATATGACTTGGGCCCCTTATAGTCAGCGGCTTCAAGTCCTGGAAAGCGATATATGTTCTTTGTCCAGCGACATTGATGAAAGTGACTCCCGAGTTGCTGACGTGCGCAAGCGTCGGAAGACACGGGAGCTGAGGATGGCCACGAGAGGCGAAAATATTGTCCGGCTGGAACGCGAGCTTGGCAAAGAGAGATCTTCCCAAGCTCAAGATGCCAGGGATGAAACTAAAGATTCTGAAGAAGAGGCCGTCCTTATCAGGGACGGGGATGGTTCTCGCCGGGTTAGATCTTTCAAGATCAAAGAAGCTGAACGGCTGAAGAGGAAGCAGCCTACCTGCCTCTGTTTTTCATCCTAGTACTTGTATTTTGAATTTGTTGTCTTGGTCCCCTTTTCTTCTTGTATGTAGTATCTGTCACCTTCTATGGACTTGCAATGGTGACTTAGACTTGTAATTTTCATGAATGTACAAATGAAGGACAAAGAAATCCTCCTTTTCACTTTCATTTCCTTACCTCTTTTTTCTTTTCTTTTTTTTACCAGTCCCAGTGCCCTTTCGGGTTTTCACCGAAACTAACCCCCTTTAACTTTTTCCAACGTGCCCTTTCGGGTTTTCACGTTGAGGGGTTATCCATTTTTGCCTGAAGTGCCCTTTTGGGTTTTCACCTCAGCCGGATTCTCTGATCTTTTTACCCTCGAGTATACAATAAGTCGTATACTTGAGTCCATCGGGTATCTCTATTTTTAACCCCCCTTTTTTTTGATTGGTGAGTTCTTGACTGGTTTAGGTACCTGAGTGTCTAATTGTGGAATGGATGGTTATCTGATTGTGGAATGGGTGGTAGTGTAGTTGCAGAATGAGTAGCGGTGTAATTGCGGAATGAGTAGCGGTGTAGTTGGGTTTATGTGTGAGCATGGTGGTTTAAGGTTCAGGTATGATTTGGCTCTGGATCAGGTTATAGAATCTGGAATGGTGTCTATTGTTTGAATTTGGGATTTTGGGTCTGAATTTCTCCCACCCTTGATGGCTTAGTGCCGGGATAGGGGATCTTCAATATAACATTCATGTAGCAAGCTCATAAAGTGATTTGTGATTCTGTAAATACAAAGTGAAGAATGATGAAAGTCCTTCTTTTCATTTTCCATTCTCTTTCTTTTCTTTTTCACATTACCAATCCCAGCGCCCTCTCGGGTTTTCACTAAGACTGGCCCCCTTTAGCTTTTTCCAACATGTCCTTTCGGGTTTTCATGTTGAGGGGTTATCCATTTTTGCCTGAAGCGCCCCTTTTTGGGTTTTCGCCTCAGCCGGATTTTTTGATCTTTTTACCCTCAAGTATATAGTGAATTATATACTTGAGTCCATCGGGGTATCTTTATTTTTAACCCCCTTTTTTTAGTTTGAATTTAACCCACCCTTCATGGCTTAGGGCAGGGATAAGGGATTTGCAATTGGATTTGTATTGAATTTGAAATTAGATCTATTTCTGGATTTGGATATGGACATGCCAGTTTACCTTTGTGGTATTCTGTATGAGATTTTGATTTTTACTTTTATATTTTGGATGTAGGATTTAGGTTGATTTGGTTCTAGACTTGATTTTGGTTTTGGTTTTGGATCAGATCTGGGTATGATGTGCCTTGATGGCCTACTGAATATGAACTTGGAGTTGTATATGGATATGACTTGCCTTGATGGCTTTGAAATATGAACTTGGGATTTGAACTTGACATCACCTACCATGGTGGTTTGCTGGTGGGACTTCAGGATTTTGAATTGGCTTTGATATGTCCTGCCTTGGTGGCTTACTGACTATGACTGGGATTTGGATTTGATATAGTCTACCTTTGTGGTTTGCTACGATCATAATTTGGTTTGGATTTGACATAGCCTACCTTTGTGGTTTGCTGGCAATAGGTTTGAATATGGCCTATCTTGATGATTTTTTTTTTTAGCTATGGATTTGGAATTTTTTGGTTTGGTATAGCCTACCTTTATGGTGTGCCAACCTTTATGGTTTTGAGTTTGAATTGATATAGCCTACCTTTGTGGTTTATTGGCTGTAAATTTTGGGATTTGATTTGACATAGCCTATCTTTGTGATTTGCTAGCTATGATTTTGGGATTTGGATTTGACATATCCTACCTTTGTGGTTTGTTGGGTATGGTTATGATTTGGTTTCTAATATAGCCTACCTTTGTGGTTTGTTGGCTATATTTGGAATTTGGATTTGATGATGAGAGAGATACGAGACAATCTCCTGATTTTTACCTTCCCATTTATTTCTTGGGTTTATACACAGAGGATCCCTAGCTTTATGCTTTTGCGGGGATTTGAGGGGTGTTGAGGGTTTAGTTGACATGATGAGCAAACGGAAATTTGATTCCTTTGTCCCTATCTATGGCAACATTCTTGTTACATATGATTCTTTTCGACTTCTCGCCTCTTTTGGGTGACTAGGTCTTAGTTGAGGTGGTTGGCCAGGAATTCACCTTCTGGAGCATAGTACAGTTTCAAATGCTTTCCATTGAGCGGAGGAAAAGGCACATCACCTTTGTGGTCCACCAGCCTGTATGCACCTCCCTCGTATGCCAAAGTGACGATATATGGACCGAGCCAAATGGGTCTCAATTTGCCACTTGGTTTTCCGCCATTGCTTCTCTGCATTTGACCATAACAAAGTCTCCCTGTTTGAAAGCTCTGGGTCTTGCTAGTTTGTCAAACGCACGAACCATTATGGCTTGATATACTTGGAGGGATTTGTAGGCTTCAAGACGCTTCCCTTCTAGATTGGAAAGCTCTTCGAGTCTTCTTTCCATTTGATCTTGGTCTTGGCTTTGAAATTCATTTTGAATTGCCACACGATAAGACGTCATTTCAATTTCTATGGGAATCATGGCCTCAGCTCCATAGACTAAGGAGAAGGGTGAGCACCCGGTAGGGGTCTTGTATGTGGTTCGGTAAGCCCATAAAGCTTCGTGAACCTTTTCTCCCCACTCCCGCTTTCTGTTGCCCACTATCTTGGCGAGTAACTTGCAGAGAGTTTTGTTAAAGGCTTCTGCCAACCCATTAGCTTGCGGATTGTATATTGAAGATGTCCTCCAGTCAATATGAAATTTTGCTGCCAAAGAATATATTGTTTTGTTTCTAAACTGCGACCCATTATCAGATATAATTCTGTGAGGAGTACCAAATCTGTATATTATATTTTGCTTGACAAATTTGGCGACTAATTCTCCGGTCACCTCCCTTAATGGGATAGCTTCAGTCCATCGAGAGAAATATTCTGTAGCAGCCAATATAAATTTGTGGCCTTGAGACGAGGGCGGGAATGGTCCCACAATATCCATCCCCCATTCAGCAAAGGGCCATGTTGGCGCTGTGGGGTGTAACATATTTGGTGATTTTCTCGGCACAGGACCAAATGCCTGACATTGATGACATGCACGGGCATATTGGATACAGTCCGCGTACATGGTAGGCCAGTAGAAGCCTTTTAGCTTGATATTGATTTTCATCTTTTCTCCTGCCTGGTGTGCGCCACACAGCCCGGAGTGAACTTCTTTCATGATGATTTTGGCCTCCTTGAGAGATAAACACCTGAGGAGGACCGACCCTTTCTTTTCATGGACCAACCTATATAACTGTCCTGCTACAATCTGATATGATGTAGCCCTTCGCAGAAGTTGGATCTTTTGAGCTCGGTCAGAAGGTAGCCAACCTTTCTTAATTTTGATGATCGGCTCACGCCAATCCTGAGGTTCATTTGTGACATCTTGCTCTGTAGTATATACCTCTTCGATCATAATATCAGACTCAGTGTCGAAGACACTCGGCATGAGCCTTCTGTGACGGACCATTATGTCCACCTCTCCTTCAGGAGGCAATTTTATAGCAGAGGCCAATTTGGCCAGAGCATCTGCCTGGGAATTTTCATTTCTCGGTATATGGGATATATCGAAAAAGTTGAATTGTTCTTTAAGCTTCATGGCTATATTATAGTATGGAAGTAGTTGTGGTTTACGGACTTCATACTGGCCCAATATTTGTCTGACGACCAGTTGTGAGTCTCCGTAAACTTGTATACCTTTGATCCCCATTTCGAGAGCTAATCGAAGTCCAATAATTAAGGCTTCATATTCTGCTTCATTATTTGTAAGTTGCTTCATGAGAGCACATGAATTGTATAGGACTCCTCCATATGGGGTGACGAAGACAATTCCAGCTCCAGTAGAGACAGAGGCAGAACCATCTGTATATTGAAGAATTCGAGAAGCCCTATCAAAATATAGTTCCCATGAAGGTAACTCAATTGTGGCAGCTTCTTCGGAATTTGGAGTTCCCTGAACTTGATCTTCTCTCTCATTTATAGGGGAGAGAGTTTCGTCCTCCGGAAGATCTATAGACAGAGGGGAATCTTCTGTTATTGGATGGGCGGCTAAAAATTCAGCCAGACTCTGCCCTTTGATGGCTTTTTGTGGGATATATGTGATATCAAATTCCATAAGGAGCAGGGCCCATTTCCCGAGCCGTCCTGATAGTACGGGTTGCCTCAACAGGTATTTGAGTGGATCATACTTGGAGATGAGTTTAACTTCATGGGCCAGCAGATAATGCCTCAATTTCTTAACGGCAAATACCAGTGCTAGGCACACTTTCTCCATTGGAGCATATCGGAGCTCTGGCCCGATTAGCTTTCTGCTGAGATAATACAAAGGTTGTTCTTTGTCTTCTTCATTTGCTTGTGCCAATAGAGCCCCAAGGGAGACATCCATAGCTGCAATATAGAGTATAAGATGCTTTCCAGCGATAGGTGCCCCCAGCACTGGTGGAGTGAGAAGATATTCCTTGATTTGTTCAAAGGCAATTTGGCATTCTTGATCCCAGACGAAGGGTGCATCCTTCTTCATTAATTTGCCGAACGCATACATTTTCCTGAGAGATTGGATATGAATCGCCTGATATAGGCCAATCTTCCTTGAAATGACCTTAGCTCTGTTAAATTTTGAGGAGGTGGCAATTGCTGGATTGCCTTGATTTTATCGGGGTTTATTTCTATGCCCCGATATTTGACGACAAATCCCAGAAATTTGCCGCTTGAAACCCCAAATGCACATTTCATAGGGTTCATTTTCAGTTTAAATTGACGAAGTCTTCCAAAAACACGGTGGAGATCACATAGATGGTCCTCCTGTTTTTTGGTTTTGACGACTAAGTCATCAACATAGCATTCAACTATATCATGAATCATTTCACTGAATATCTTGGTCATGGCCCTTTGATATGTGGCTCCTGCATTTTTCAAGCCAAAGGGCATCCTTTTATAGTTGAAGATACCTTTGGGCGATCTGAAAGCAGTATGATCTTTGTCTTTAATTGCCATCCGGATTTGATTGTAGCCCGAAGACCCGTCCATAAATGACAAGGCTTCATGGCCGGTGGTCATATCCACCATTGTTTCAGTAATTGGAACTGGGAAATCATCTTTGAGACATGCTTTATTCAAGTCCCTGTAGTCGATGCATATCCGGATTTGACCATTCTTTTTCTTCACAGAAACAATATTGGCGAGCCAGACTGGATATATGCAAGGCTCGATGAAGTCTACTTCAGAGAGCTTGTCGACTTCAGTATTTACTTTCAATTCCAGTTCATACCGCATACGCCTTTGAGCTTGCTTGATAGGCTTGGCTGTATGATGTATGGATAATTCATGCTCGGCAACTGATGGTTCCAGTCCCGGCATTTCTTTATAATTCCATGCGAAGCAATCTTGGAATTCTAGCAGGAGAGCTTGATAAGCCTGCCTTTCTTGTTTACCAAGAAGGGCACTAATAAAAATAGGCCGGGGATCTTCTTGACTCCCAAGATTAAGTTCAATCAATTCATCAATAGTGGTTTGTCCGCCATCTTCAATCTCTTGAGGAGCTGGTTGCAGATCTATGAAGTCCTCTTCGTCATCAGAATTGGCGATATAGACCTCATGGGCATTTATGGCTTCAGAATTTATAAGTGAAGATTGCTTGTTAGATTCATCTGACGGTTCTTCACTTGATGGTTTTTCCGTTGAAGAGAAGGTAATATCTTGAGAATTGGAATTGAAGCATCTTTGGCTATTTTCTATGCTGTAGATTTCTGGTAATAGCCCAATAGTATTAACTGTATAAAAGGACTTGGCATCATACCCTAATCCTCTGGTATCTTTCCCGGAGAATGGAGATTGTCCTCGGACTTGAGAAGGTTCCCACAGATGCTTAAAGAAATTGCTTCGAGAGACATCTTGTGCCTGTGGGATGTTCTGCTTTTTGCACATCTCTTTAATTTTTTCTGGTATATCAGCCATTTCTTGTATCAGTTCAAGTTTGTTGTCGGGCCTGTCTACCCAACCAAAATCATCCCTTGGACATATTTGAGGGATTGATTCTCCTTTATAGAAGAGAATTGGCTTTGCTGCCTTTCTTGCATTCTTTCCTTCTTTTCCTTGATAAGTGACGACGAATGTTTTTAGTCGCCGAACACTTTGTTCTTGCTTCAGAGAGTGGATTTGCATGCAACTGGGTGGTAAAGGAATACCCTCATTAACGACTTGACTTACATGATCAGCTTCATAACTGATATTTCGCCGTTCTGGGCGAATTTCTTTGCCTTGAGAATTCCCTGCAGATGATTTGGCAAGGCTTTTGTTTATCACAAAAAGCTCGCCAGTTTCACTGTCTTCACTTGAACATTTAATTTGCTTATCCTTTTCTTTAGACAGGGAGAAGGGTTGAAGATTTGGTCCTTCAAGATATAAGAGGGCATCAGTTAAGTTGCATTCATCCTCCCGAAAGGGGGCTTGATCAGCAACAACTGTATACTGCTTCTCTTCTTTTGCGTATTTAATGCATTGATGGAGAGTTGATGGGATGACCCAATTTTCATGCAGCCAAGGTCTCCCGAGCAGGACTTTATATGTTGTATTTGCATCAATAATGAAGAAGGTCACCCTGGTGACGAAATCCCCTAGAGCCAAGCTGACGGTGACTCTTCCCACTGCTTTTTCTGAATTTTGATTGAATCCTGTGATCTTCACATCTTTTACCTTTTGCCAATAGGGCATGAGATAGAGAGATTGAAAGGTTTTATAAGGCATTAGATTGATAGATGCCCCCGGATCGATCAAGATCCGATTTAATTGAATGCCGTTGAGCTTCCCCTTCATATATAAGGGACGATTATGATATGGGGAAGATAATAGCAGATCATCATCAGTGAAAGTGACATTTGCTGCCAATGCTTCATATGCTTGTGCTTGAAAATTCGCCATATGAGCTTCATAGGCTTTGGTTCTTGGAGTATTTTGACGAGAGTTTCTCTCAGGTCTTTACTCCAAGCAGTCGCTTCCCAGACAGTGATGTTGACGGGAAGTGATTTTAATTGCTGAAGAATCCTGTCATCAACTTCAGAGCGCATCTGGCCCAAATGGGAGGATTCCCTTGATGAGGATCCAGAAAGCTCTTTCGGGTTAACAAGTTTCTTTTGAGAGATAGGAGCCAATAGCTTTTCGTTGGGAAGAGGTGGAAGATTGTCTGGCTCATTTGACGAAGCATAAGGACTTGAGTTTTTATCTTCAGATTGAGAAACTATGTCGGGCAGTTGTTGACACGGGAAGAATATCACTTTGACATATCATTTGATTTTGGATGGCTCATTTGATTTTATCTGGTTCATGTATTCATTTCATTTGGGTATTTATTTATTTCACATGCTTTGATTTGTGTATTGTGATTTGCGGGGCGTGCCAGTCTGTCTAACAGACAGAAGAAAGAGTCCGCGCAATGCGGAGAAGGTATTTTTGGGTGTCCATGGAACGGACGGGTATGGTGTCCGTGAACGGACGGGTATGGTGTCCGTGAACGGACGGGTATGATGCCCGTGGAACGGACGGGTATGATGTCCGAGGAACGGACGGGTGCGCCGTATTTTAATCTGAACTCCTTGAGTCCCGTATCTATACTCATCAGGTGATTGAGGTAGCATGTGCTGGACCTCTGTCTCCATCGACCGGAGTCGATGTTACATTTACATCGAGTTAAGACTCTTGGTGTTATTTAACACCAGTTTTAACCCGAATACCATTCATAGCAAAGGGGATGAGAAAATACACACTTTTTTAGAAAATCCTGGTCATGATGTATCATTTTTCTTTTGGTTATTTTTGAAATACTTTTGCTTTGAGTGTTTCATTTTGAAAAGACTGCCCTTTATGGAGTCCGAGATATGACTTTTAAGAAGGGAACAGATGTATTTCCGTGAACCCATTTGGGGTCTCCCTCCTCTCCTTTTTTGAGAAAGATGTTGTTTGAAGGTTTTATTTTGGAAAACCTGAGGATTATTATTGCAGACAGGCATATACCCGTGCATTTGATTCTGAACTTGGGGGAAGTCGTGATTCAGAGTAGCATTTCTGTATTAGAAGAGTTGCTACATTAATTTTTTTTTTATGACATGATATTCTTTTACAACATCCTTCTTTTAAATGAAGTCTGAATTGAGGCAGAATTTCCTTTCTCCTCGTTCATCGTTTCATTCATTCATCATTCATTTTTTTTACTTGTATGAGTATGATTTTCGGAGAACGTATGCACATATCTCCATGGACGTTCTTATCAACTTGAAGTTCCTTTCTGGAAACTGTCCATATGAACACAATTCTTGTGAGTATGCATTCATGCTGCTCTTGGGAGTATCTGGGCACAGTTCGGGTCCTATCACAGTTCGGGTCCTGTCACAGTTCGGGTCCTGTCACAGTTCGGGTCCTGTCATAGTTCGGGTCCTGTCCTCTTTTTCTTTGGATGTGTGTATATTATCACAATTTTCATAAATTTATTTTGGCAGAGTTTCCGCTTATGTGGAATGCCCTCACGGAGATATATTCATATGAACATGTACTTATATCCATGTGTCCCCAGAGGACCTTTGTCCGGAGGGATTTTGCCCTTAAAAAGGTATGTGTATATGATCATAAATTTGCAGTTTACGCATATTTTCTCACCGGCATTCCTATTTGAATGGAGTATCCGGCAAAAGGTACCATCTGCATATGCAGAATCCTTTTGAGAGGCATACGCATATAATTGCGGATTTATGATTATATAGACATGTCCGTAGTCGGAGACTCCATTTGGGCAGAGTTTCCTCTTGGGAACACATGTATATAAATACAAAGTTTGTGATTATATTGATATGTTTTTAGAGGGAAAACTCTGACATGGGCAGAGCTTCCTTTCAAGTAACACATGTGTATAGGCACAAATTTGAATTTTATAGGTATGTTCTTAGGCGGAATCTCTACTTGGGCAGAGTTTCCTCTAGGAAACATGCATATAAAAATACCAATTTGCGAATATACAAACATGTTCTTGGGTAGAATCTCCCCTTGGGCAGAATCTCCTCTAAGAAACATATAAATATAAACACAGATTTGAAATTTATAGATATGTTCTTAAGTTGAATCTCCACTTGGGCAGAGTTTCCTCTAAGAAACACATATATAAATACGAATCTGTGAATATATGAATATATTCTCGAGCAGAATCTCCACTTGGGCAGAGTCTCCTCTAAGAAACATATGCATATAGCACAAACACACCATCCCGGAGAGTTTAAAACTCGATGGGAGGTGGCATGAATAACAGAGGTATCTAAAATACCATATGTCCGGAATGGACGGTATTTAGAACCTATAGCCTGTGAGGGCCGGTGCCGCTATTGCGGACTTTTAGCCGATGAAGTTTGCCGATGCCGCATACGGATAACCTCTCAACACTCGGGGGAAGAAGATTTGGTACCTTCACTCACACAAGAAATGAGATTGAGAGGGAGACGGGAGACTTTTGGAAATTTTCTATTCTTTCAGAATTTCAGAAAAGAGGGGGGCAGCACTTTCTCCAGAGAGCCGGCATCTCCCGGGGCCGACCAGCCGCTTCAAATGGGGGGATGGGGGGCCTTTTATAGGGGAAGCCCCCCCCTTACATGCGTGGGAGTGGGGGTTCCCTTTAACCGATGGGACTTCCATCGGTTGAAGGGAAAATTCCCTTTAACCGATGGGGCTACCATCGGTTAGAGGGTTAAAACCCCTCAACCGATGGTAGTCCCATCGGTAAAAGGGGAAAATCCCCTTAACCGATGGTAGTACCATCGGTTGGGGTTTTTTTTTTTTTTTAAAGGGAATTCCCCTTAACCGATGGTGGTTCCATCGGTTAGAGGGGAATTTCCCCTCAACCGATGGAACTCCCATCGGTTAGAGGGGAAGAGGGGGAATTCCCCTCTAACCGATGGTAGCCCCATCGGTTAAGGGGAAAAAACCCCTTAACCGATGGTGCTTCCATCGGTTAAGGGAGGGGGCATTTCTTTTTTCTTTTTTTTTTTTTAGAATGGAGAATTGGCCCAAAATTTTGTTGTGCCAACAGCAGTCCCTCTTCTTCATCTGAAGGATAAAAAATATAGGAATCTGCCCAGATTTGAGGCTCGGGCAAAGGCTTTACTTCTTTGCCATGAAAAAGTATGATTTTATCTGGATGCCTGGTAGTGGGAGATGCTGCTTTTTGACGCCCGCCACGACCCTTCTTGAGATGACGATTTGAATTACTTGGGGTTGACGCTGGTATACAAGCGTCGTTGGTTTATTTCCTGCTTGTGCAGCAGTATCAATTGTAGAGGTTTGCAATTCTTTTGGAGGAGGGATGAACACCATGTAGCAAGAGAACGAGCTGAACATGGAATCCAACTGTTCCACAGTAATTTCAGCGTCTTCATTAAAGAGGCTCAAGCTTGGTGAGGGAGGAAGATCCTCCTCTTGTAATGCTTCATGCTGGACATGAAGTAGCCAATCCCGGAGCCATTTTTTTGCTCGATCTCGTCCCATGGGATGTACTGATCAAGCGTAGGTTTATCAGAGGGCATGGGGGATATATATTCTTCCAGCTCATCAATTAGTTGTTGAAGTCTTTGAACAACTGATAGTTGCTGAGGAGCTTCTATTGTCGCATCATCCTCCATTTGTTTCTTCAATTTTCTTTTTCATTTCTTTGTCTGTTTTTCTCTCTATTCTTCATTTGCAGAGCCTTTAGTGAATTCATCACTTCTTGCTCTGAAGATGGCTCAGGAATTTTTTCTGCTAGAATGACCTTTGACGATAGATTTGCCGGGTCTTCTAGAATTTCTTGACTTTCGAGGGCCAACAGTGACCCATTTAGCCTCTGAGGGTTGTGCCTGAAAGGCTGAGTTGATTGCTTCTTCAACGATTCCAGGAGGGAGTTGGTAGTAATCATCTACAAACTCCTCAGCTTGCTGCGAGATTGGTTTCGCGGCAGTTTCTTTTGATATTCCGTTTCTATATTGAAATAGACCAACTCTGAATTGCTCAATATCAACCTTGCTTCTATGTCGTCCATAGCCTAACTGATAATGATAATATTCGCATACATCTTGATATTGTGCTTGGAACTCTGGACTTGGATCATATGTTTGTGATGAGGGGGTTAGAAGATTTCCCTCCTGATCAATTACTCCCTCCCGGATCTTTGTTTCGATCCAATCATGGAGATCTGGACAATCTTTGGTAGAGTGTATGACTCTGGCATGATATTCACAATAGAGATGAGACTCCCTTTCCCTTTCGGAAAGATAAGGCTCGGGGTCGAATACTTTTATCAACCCTCTAATGTTAAGCTGATTAAATATAGATTGGGTATCCTTTAGAGCAAATGAGCGTTGATGTAGAGGATGCCAATTATCATACCATCGGCTAGATAGATATGGGTTTGTCATAGATGACTGCCCTTCTGATTCAGGAAGACCAGAGAATGATGCATTGATGACATTCACCGAATGAGGTCCTGAATTGTCTGGCTCACTTGGTGGAAGCTGAATATGAGGTTGTGGAGGATTCACCAGGAAGTTACCCATATTGATTAGTCCTTGCTGGATCATTTCTTCCACTTCTGCTTTGAAGTTTGGACAATCTTCAATGACGTGACCCAACAATTGATGATATGGGCAATAGTTGGGCCTTAACTCTTCTGGGACTAGATAATCCATATATCCTGATCGCAAACAGAGCCGGAAGAGTGGCAATGTATGTTGCCGGCGGAAAGAATATGGCCTTGTCAGCTCGACAGGATTTGGAGGATTTTCAAAAAGCCACTCGATTGGGTCTTGAAATGGCGACAGGAGGAAACTCTGGATATATTGGTGGATAAGCATGATCAGCTTGTGGAAGGTAGGGTCCCTGAACAGGAACATCCTGGTGCCCCCCCATACTTTGCATAATTCGGATCAACTCTTGCTGCCCTTGTTGCAGTCGATGGAGTTGCCTTTGAACTCTTTGCATTGTCTTATTTGTACCTCGACGTCTGGATCCTGGCGGAGAGTGGGCTCCAGAAGTATCTTGAGGTGGATTACATGAGGGTCCCGCCTCAGGATTATTTGAGCTTGTGGCGGGCTCAGCCGCGTGTATAACATTGACCGATTGCTCTGGCCAATCCCAAGCATGAGGCTGCGGGGGATCAACCAGACCATTCTGCATAGATATGCGGCCTTCTTGAATTACTCTCTGAGCTTCATTCTTGAAGACATAGCAATCTTCAATTGCATGCCCCACCATACGGTGATACGGGCAATAATTTGGTTGATTGACCTTGCTGATATCTGCTGGCTTCTTTGGTGTTGGTAATGATATTAACTGATTATCCAGACAGAGATCAAATAGTTTTCTGGTATGCTCTTTTCTGAAAGAATAGGGAGCCTTCATGCGCTCAGCGAGTGTAGGCAGAGGCATTTTTGGCTCAGCTTTTTTCTTTGAGGAAGTGGGGATTGCTGCCCCCTTTGTTTCACTGCCAGGCAAAAAGTCGACAGCATTAACTTCTTTTGCCGGCGGATTGCGCTCTTTAGGGAGCTTACCCCTATAAGGCGCATGAGCTGTTTGTTCAGCTAAGAATACCTCGATTTCTGCGACGGCAGAATTCAACTGATCAAAGCTTCTAATATTTGCTGCCAAGAGCTTCTCTTTAATTGATGCAATGAGGCCTCTTCGGCAGATGATTACTGCATCTTGTTGCACGAGAGGATTATCACACCCCATGCTGAGCTCTCTCCATCTTCGGATGAAGTCAATTGCCGATTCCTCCTTCTTTTGCTTAAGGGAGCATAACTCGGCGAGAGAGACTTTTCTTTCAGCCGTTTGAAAACGGTCATAAAATTTCTTTTGCATATCAGCCCAGTCAGTCACTGAACCGGACCTAAGCTTTGAATACCATTGGAATGCAACTCCCGTCAGAGAAGTTGCAAAATATCTGAGGAGATATGATTCATCAGATGTAAGATTGCCCATGGCAATCGTATAATGTGCGACATGCTCTTGCGGCGCCCCACACCCATCATATTTGGGCAATTTGGGGACCTTGGGAGATGCCTCGGGCAACTTCTTGAATTGATGATATACCGGAAACGGGACGGAATATAAGCCCGTAGAATGAATACCTTCGCCCTGCTGGGCAAACATATCTTCGACCATCTTCTTTATTTCATGCCGTTGTATGGCAATATTTTGAAATGCGACCATTTGAGGAGGCATAATATTAGATGAGTCATTGATATCCGGACCCGTAGCCTGAGGGAGAAGACCAGTTGAAGAAATTGTTGGATTATTCAGGGAAATAAACCCATCCGGATGCTGGCTTTGTTGGTGTCGAAGGGAGACCGGCTCTATGGATTGCCGATGACTTGTCGTTGCCAAGTGCCTCATTTTATTGAGAAGTGAGGTCATTTCAGACCGCCACTGTTGTATAACTTCATATTTATCGTCATCTGACATAGCTTGAAAAATTTCTTTTGTTGGCAAGTCGATGACGGGATGCCCAGCAGAGGAAGAGGGTCCACTTTCCTCGAGTTGAATATTTGTTTCTTCAAGGGAGGGAATTTGGGAATCTTCATACTGAGTGTCGACTGGTGGGAGAAGTTGGCTGGATATGCCAACTTGCCCACCGAGCTGACGAACTCTCCTGGCGAATTGCCGAGTATTGGGGTGGGTAACCCCTGTGGAAATATTAGGAGTGGCTTCTGCGATTTGCTCTGCGACCTCGCTGGACTCCATTCCAGTAGCATAGCAGGAGAATATTATAAGCCGGGGCTTTTCCTGAGCTGCCCAAGTAACACGTCGTCTTTTTGACGGACGGATATTGGCACTGGGAGTTGCCCTTAGCTTATCAAATACTGGAATTCGCGATATACGGTCAAAAACCGATATGCGAGGTTTGGACTGTTGAGTTGAGGTCTGCTTATCTACCCGGGTATTCTCCGAGCCTTGAGAGATGTAGTTTGATTTTCTATACATGCCTTTCCTCTTCCGTCCTCTGGAGTGTTCAAACCCAGCATCTTGGAGAGGATTATTCTTGACATTCTTCTTTCTCCAAACCATCTTGGATGTATTTGCTTGATCTTCAAACTTCTGAGTTTCCTTTTTGGGAACCCAGATTTTCTTCAGGTTGGTAAAACGCCGCGTCTTTTGTTTGGCGCCGGCTTCTACCATAGAGTCTTCATGCTTCCCCCGGAACCACCGTAGAGCTGAGAAGCGGTTTGAGGTTGGAATATTTGGAATATACCTATCACGAGGAGTGGTAGGTGGAGTACCATCAAGGCGCACTCGCACATTCCCGATCATAACGGACTTGCCGGATCTGGAGATAGCAGCGGGAGGCCTTTTGTTGTTGCGGCGTTTATATTGCCCCCGCTGTAAGGAAACGGGAGTCACAATGGTAGAAGAGATCATATGGAGCGAATAGGTCCGAACTTGAGTTGAATGGGGTTTGCCCCCTTTGACAGCATCATTCTTCACGGGCATTTGGGTGCCCTTATTGATAGTAGCGGAACGAGCCTTGACACGTCCATTGTTATTGCAATTCTTTTTTGTTGATTTGTGAATAGGGAATCCTTCAGTGACATCTTCCTCTCGGCGAGCCGGGACGACTCCCAAGAAGAAAGGGGATCCGATGACTGGGGGAAAATCTCCAAATACAATCGGAATCGCCAAGTATCCGAACTTGGCGTGGTTGTTGACGACGAGCGGTCCATAGGTGACAGCCATCTTTAACAATTTATGATTTGGTCTGCTCCTTGTACCTTCACAAAAAACATCAACATTAGGACTCCTTTTTTTCTTGTAAATATACTCATACATGCCTCATCCTTTTGCTATGAATGGTGAGAAGAAGTCCCACCGGGCGTGCCAATTGTGGACGCGGGAGATTTCACACTTAGGTTTCCATTTCGGATCTTTATTCGTTCCGGTTCATGTCATTGTGTTTTGGGTTGAAGGTATTCATTCATTTCACATATTTTAGATTTCGGTATTTGCGGGGCGTGCCAATCTGTCTGGTAGACAAAAAAAGGTCCGCGCAATGCGGAGGAAAGTTTTGGTGTCCTTGAAATGGACGAATGGGGTGTCTGTAAAACAGACAATGAAAGGTGTCCGGGAAACGGACGGGTGCGTCGTAATTTATCTGAACTTCTTGAGTCCCGTATCTATACTCATCAGATGATTGGAGTAGCATGTGCTGGACCTCTGTCTCCATTGATCGGAATCGATGTTACATTTATATCAAGTTAAAATCTTTGGTGTTATTTGGCACCGGCTTTAACTCGAATACCATTCATAGCAAGGATGAGAACATATATGTATAAAGAATTTTAGAAAGTCCTAACATGATATTTTTCCCCCTTTTTTTATTGAAAATGCATTTTATTCTTTTGAAAATGTTCGAGTTTGTTTTATTTTGAATAGTATGAAATGGTGTGACTGCCTATTTTCTTTGGGTGTAAAATATGATTTTGAAAATGGAACAGGTATATATTCATGGACCCGTTTGAAGTTTGAACTGTATGATTTGAACTTTGTTCGGAATGGGTATACACCCGCAGGTTATTTCCGGGTTTTGTGTGTATTGAGAATCTGGGCAACACTTCCACGGATTTGCAGATTCCCTTTCTTTTTTTATGAATATCTTCTTGAATGGAATCTCCATTTAAATAGAGTTTCTGTCAATAAATTGAAATCTCATGGTTATGTAAGAGTGTTTCTTGACAGAATTCCACTTGGACAGAGTTTCCCCAAGAAAACATACGCATCTAAGCACATATTCGTAATTATATGGATATGTTTCTTTTGAGTAAAGATCCTACTCAAATGGAAATCCTACTAAAGAACGTATACGCATAAACGCAAAATTCCCATTGCCTTATGGATATGCTTCTGAGCTATATCCCTGCTGAGGCGGGAGCTCCCCAGAGTTTCCTCTGGAAAAGGGATTTCTGTCCGGGCAGAATTTCCTTTAAGAAGCATGTACATATGAGTGTGAATTTGCGAACATGCAAGTATGTTCTTGGGCAGGATCTCCGTTTGGGCAGAGTCTCCACTAAGAAACATATGCATATAAATACGAGTTTGTGGTTATATGAATACATTTTTAGAAGGAACTTTGACATGGGCAGAGTTTCCTTCCAAGAAACATATATGTATAAGCACAAATTTGAGTTTTATAGATATGTTCTTAGGCAGAATCTCCACTTGAGCAGAGTTTCTTCTAAGAAACACATTTGTGAAAACACAAATTTGTGAATATACGAATACGTTCTCGGACAGAATCTCCGCTTGGGTAGAGTTTCCCCTAAGAAACATATACATATAAGCACAAATACACCATCCCAGAGACTTAGAACTCGATGGGAGGTGGCATATATGCATCTGGATGCGTAGTATTCAGAGCACGAATTTACAAAGGTATTTAAACACCATATGTCCAAAGATGGACGGTATTTAAAACCTATCCCATGTGGGCCGATGCCGTTATTACGGACTTAAGATGATGAAGCTTGCCGATGTCGTACGAGGATGACCCCGTTATTTTCTCTCTCAACTCGGGTGGGGAAGGGAATTTGATACCTTCACACACAAGAAAGGAGGTTGGGGATGAGACGGAAAATTCTGGGATTTTCTATTCCTTGGGATTTGAAGAAAGGGGACAGCAATGGGGCTTCTTCTCTTTTGGGATTTCAAGAAAGGGACAGCAATGGGGCTTCTTCTCTTTCTCCCCTCTCCCTCCTCCTCTTCTCCTTTTTTAGGGGGAATGGGGTTGCCTTTTATAGAGGAAGGCCCCCCCCTTACAACGGTGGGATGGGGGACCCCTAACCGATGGGAGTTCCATCGGTTAGAGGGAAAATTCCCTCTAACCGATGGGACTTCCATCGGTTAGAGGGTTAAGGCCCCTTTAACTGATGGGAGTTCCATCGGTTAAGGGCCATCCCCTTAACCGATGGAAGTTCCATCGGTTAGAGGGGGAATCCCCCCTAACCGATGGAGGTTCCATCGGTTAGAAGGGGGAATCCCCCTAACCGATGGAACCCTCATCGGTTAGGAGGGGGAGCTCCCCTAACCGATGACAGTCCCATCGGTTAGGGGAGAGGCCCCCTAACCGATGACAGTCCCATCGGTTAGGGGACCCTTCTCTCCTAACTGATGGAACTTCCTTCGGTTAGAGGGGAGTTCCCCTCTAACCGATGGTAGTGCACCGATGGTGCTTCCATCGGTTAAGGGGAAAAGTCCCCTTAACCGATGACAGCCCCATCGGTTAGGGGAAAAAACCCCCTAACCGATGATGCTTTCATCGGTTTAGGGGAGGGGGAAATTTCTATAAATAGGCCTTCCCCCCCAACATTTTGGAGGGGTCTTGCCATTCTGAAATCAGAAAATTCGCGCCTTCTTGGAGCCTTCCTGGGCGGAGAATTGCAAGTCTTTGGAGCCTTCGTGGCGGACTTGTTCCTGTATTTACTCTTCACATTTGGTCTTGTAGACCTTGTGATGCTGGAATTCTTCCGTGCCGTATTTTATACGGAGATTTATTCTCCTCGGCATCTCCACTTGCTTGGGGTGCTTGACACCACCTGAGAGCTCGAACGGCTTTCAACAAGAAACTTGGATTAAGTTATGACTTTAAGTAACCTTGGGGTTACCCTAATCATAACCGTTTTGTCCCCTTAATCAGGCCGTTAAACCAGTTAGGTGAGGTCAACATTTTATCGGTAGTTACCAACTTCCGGTTAGGTAGCCACCCTCCTTTCATAGGCTAACTAATTGATTAGTTGCCGACATGTGAATGCCACCTACTTGACTTGTTGGACCACTATATAAGAGAGCATTGTACTCCTCTTAACAAGCATCCAACATATACACATATAAATATTTTCTGTTCCAACAGGCCCTTACCCCCTATTTTAGGGGTTTAAGGGAGGCCGACGGAGGTGGTTGGGTGGAAAAAACCCCCGGCGGGGGTGGCTAATGGGCCAGCCCGCGCGCGGGTGGGCCCTCCGCGCCAGGCTCCGGTGGGGGTGGCACTCGGCGCGGGTGGCCTGTGCGCTAGGGCCCGGCGGGGGTGGCTCGCGCGCACAGGGCCCCGGCGGGGTTGTTCTGTGTGCGCCTGGCCGGGTTTTTTTGGGAGTTTCGGGGGTTTTCTTTTTGTTGTTTAATTTTCGGTGTCAACACCCCTCGATCGAGAGTCGCAATGGAAAACTCACAGTCGACAATACGCTTCAAGGCGTCATCCACCGTCTTTTGCAACTTGGCAGCTTCATCACATAAACTAGCCTGCCCAACCCTCAAAGTCTGGGCACGCTCACAGGAGGCAGTCACCCGTAAATGGAGGGCTTTAGCCTCCTCCTTCAGCAAAGAAATCTCGCTCTCAAGCTCCTGGATCTTGAGGCGATTGGCCGCCAAGACCGCCTCCTGATGCAACTGCCTCATCTCGCCCCAAAGTGAGTCCACAACAGCTATCCAGGGGTCCCTCGGACAGCCCATCAAATGATAGGCAAGAGTGTTCCTCCGAAGGACTGCCCACACGACCTCGACAGAAGGAGGGCTGCTTGCCTCCATGGCGGCCTGCGCGGAGCTCATCAGAAACTCGAGTGCCCCTTCGGCCCTGGGCACCTAAGCATCCTGAGGGGCGTCCAGCCAGGAGATGTCATGGCTTGGAAACGTGCTGGGCTCCCCGGACAAGACCTCACTGGACAAAGGCAGGAGCGAATCGCCGTCTGCAACTGCCAGTGGGAAAGGAAAAGTCAGCACAAGACGAAGATGATATGTTTGCAAAACATGTCATAACAATAGTAAGGGATGAATTAAGGCCGTAGAGGTTCGGAAAAATAGCCACGGACCCGGCGTGCCTGATGGCGTAGGAGCACTACTGCCGCCCTCCTCGGGGCGTGCCGTCTCTCCGGCCTCCCTGGTAGTCGCCTCCAGACTCGGAGCCTCCGGGAGGCGTGGACACTCTCCAGCTGAGGCGTCTGCTGACCCATCTGCCGAAGTAAATCAAATAGGTCAAGTGCATAAAGACATAAATGATCAAGAGTTACAAGAAACACAAATGGAGTATCTCAGCCATTCAAATTACCTGGCGAAGGCTCACTGGCTCCTGGAGTGGAAGATGTGACCGCATCGTCGCGAGAGGTGGTCCCCGCACCAACCGCGACCGTGGTAGAGGGGGGGCTGGCAATCGCCGGGCTCTCAGCCATCAGCTCCGCTATAAGGCGGACGATATCTAAAAGAAAAAGAAATCAATCAAATCAAACATTAGTTGTGGAGAGCCGAGTATTCCTCGCCTTGGCAAACCAAAAGAAAAGCATGGCACGACAAGTGCAAAAGTTTGTCCTAGTGGCTGAAACTCTTACCGCTGCTCTCCCCACTTGTTCTCTTGGGGATTTCCCCCTCCTCGGGCGGGACGCGCTGGGAAGCTCACCCGTGGAGGAAATCGTCACTGAACGAATAGGCGAGGAAAGAACCCCTAATCACTTACCGCATAAAGAAAGAAGAAAAGGCAGTACAACAACAAGGCCAAAAGGCCAAAAGGCACTTACTGGCACTATGAAGGACCTGCGGCCAAGTCCTCCCCTCAGACTCAACAAAATTGAAGTCTGAACAGTCAGGTAGCTCCGTTGCTGGCCCATAAGTCAGCAGGACATGGATCACCTGCAACGAGTCTGACCCATCGATGGTGGAGGCGTTCACGTCCGGGCACTCTGCCCCCTCATCAATGACCACGCTCGCCAACGCATGCCTGTTGAATGGTAAAAGTGTGACACGTTTACGTCAGTAGAAATTACAGAATCCATCAGATAATGGTCCGGCGACTTGGCTAGTTGAAGCCTATTTTTGGCGGACAATCGTTCGAGTAATTGATATGATGAAAGGGGTCGTTGAACCATAAAGATTAAATGCTGGTTATCAACGGGCCTGATACAATATATTATCAACAGCCTACTCAGAGGCCAAATAAGTTGTGATTTAAAATTACCCCAAGGTTATTTAAGTTACAAACTTATCCGCGGGATTCTTCCCCAAAGTTCAGCAGGGGAGTTCCGGCCCTTAAAATGGCGCCCGGATTCTCGGTTAAATTGAAAGTACAAGGAGAACATGTCTCTGTCCAGAGTACAAGCGCGGAAGAAATCCGGCAGCATAAGGTCTATAGACCGAGTACGAAGGACAAGTACAAAGAACAAGCTCGAGTAAGAACTCCGAGGCTTGCAAAAGCACCCTCCGATCGGGCAGAACTCCGAGAAGTCGGGCAGAACTCCGAGAGAGAAAGAAAAACTCCAGCACCTCCGGTAAGGATGGACATTGTAAATGGGGTGTGTGGGGGGTATTTATAGAGAAAAAACCCCTCCCCTCCCCCTTACCATCGGTTAAGGGGTTCTCCCCTTAGCCGATGATGACTCATCATCGGTTGGGGAGATCTCCCCCAACCGATGGTGACCTCGGTTGGGGTGACCTCATCATGAGGTCACCATCGGTTAGGGGACCCCTAACCGATGGTGACCTCAATGTGAGGTCACCATCGGTTAAGGGGATATCTCCCCTTAACCGATGGTGATTCACCATCGGTTGGCAACCCAACTGATGGTGACCTCATCATTGAGGTCACCATCGGTTAAGGGTGGCATCCCTAACCGATGGTGATTTACCATCGGTTAGGGGAGCCCTAACCGATGGTGACCTCAGCCGAGGTCACCATCGGTTAACCTCCCCCAACCGATGGTGATTCACCATCGGTTGGGGGAGGGGCTCTCTACTCTCCCTCCTACGCAATGTAAGGGGTGAAACCCCTATAAATACCCCCCCTATTCCATGAAGAAAGGGGATGGGATATTGTTCCGGCAAAGCCCTGTAAAAAAAAAAAAGCATATTTTGTCCATCTCCTCTTCCATTCTCTTTCTCCTTCTCCAATTCCCCCTCGGTGTTGTGAAGGTATAAACCCTCCTTTCCTAGCCCGATAGGCCAAGCGTGGGAAGGAGAGTCATCGGCGCAATCGTCATCGATATTCCCTCTTAATCTCCATCCCCCACATCGAGCAAGTCTCTGTGGGGTGATATTCTCCGGGGTTTAAATACCGTCCATATCGAGCAAGTCTCTATGGACACATGGTATTTAAATACCCATGTTCTCCCCGCCCATCGAGCAAGTCTCTGGGATGGTGGATTTTGTGCTTATATGTATATGTTTTCTTGAGGAGACTCTGCCCAAGCGGAGGTTCTGCCCAAGGACATATTCGTATATTCACAAATTTGTGTTCTTATATATATGTTTCTTAAGACGAAACTCTGTCCAAGTGGAGATTCCGTCTAAGAACACATATATAAAGATCGCAAATTTATAATTATACAAATATGTTCCTTAAGGAGAATCTCGCCCAGGCAAAAATCTCTCTCAGGGGACGTATCCATATAAATACAAACTCGTGTTATATGTATATGTTTCTTAGAGGAAACTCTGCCTAAGTGGAGATTCTGCCCAAGAATATATTCGTATATTCACAAATTTATGTTCTTATGTATATGTTCCTTAGGGGAAACTCTGTCTAAATAGAGACTCCCCCTAAGAATATATTCATAGAATCACAAATTTGTGCCTATACGCGTATGTCTCTTATGGGGAATCCCGCTCGGACAAAAATTCCCTCTAAGTTCATATCCGTATAATCACAAATTTTATGCTTATATAAATGTAGGGGTGTAAACGAGCCGAGTCGAGCCGAGTAGTATGTTGCTCAAACTCTGTTCGTTAACTTTTAATCGAGTTCGAGCTGAGCTCGAGTTATATCGAGTATGAAAATGTTTGTTCAAACTCGGCTCGTTTAAATACTCTCGAGCTCGAACCCTTAACGAGAATCTTAACGAGCTTAATTGAATTTGCGACTTTGTATATATAAATAAGTCCAATCCAATGTATAAGTAAAAAATTGATCGTTCATAAGACCTAAATTTATCTTATTTCAAGCTCATATCTCAATAGTTTTGATAAGTTACTTAATTTAACTATTTTAATATAATGTTTAAAATATATTCATAATTGTCACAAGCAATATGAGATTAATAGATAGACACCACAAGGGAGAGGGTTGGTGCGCGACAAGGTAGGGGCGGTGTTGCAACTCCCCTTTGCACACCGCCTAAAGCCCCCTTTCTGCACCGCCGGTGACGGTATTGCAGCCGCCGAGAGCACCGCCTTCCATTGATGGATGGTCCACAGTGGTCGCCTGCCAGTGGCCGACAACGCGCCCCTCGGCCCCACCAGGGGGCTCACCTACTGCGCAGGCCGGTCTCGGGGGAAGAAGATGTTTGATATGTTGGGGGACCTTGCAACACTAAATTTTATGTTCATGTTCCTATTTACATGATTTGTGTATATACCCTCATTTACATAATTTGTGTATATACACTGTAGATTTAGTCTATGACATTTAAGCCCTCATAAATATTTTATATTGTAATAATAACTGTATAAAAATAAATAAATATTTTTATATCAATATACTTATTATATTTAAAGAAATATTTAAACGAAGTGTTAGTGAGTACTTAGACAAACTCTTAACGAGTATTTAATCAAGTTCTTAACGAGCTCTTAAATGAGGTGTTCACGAGTATAATCGAGCCGAGCTCACATGTGTTTAGACTCGGCTCGTTTATAAATCGAGCTTTTTTTTTTGTTCAAGTTTAGCTCATTAATTAAATAAACGAGTTGAACTGAGTTTTTATCGAGTCGAGTTCGAACTACTCGTCGAACGTATCGGCTCGTTTACACCCCTATATAAATGTGTTTCTTAGTGGAACCTCTGCCCAAATAGAGACTCCGCCCGAGGACATATCTATATAATCACAAATATGCCCTATTGTGTATATGTTTCTCAAAAGAGATTCTGTCCATACAGGGGCACCTTTTTATCGAATACTCTACTCAAACAAAGATACCATTTGAGAATATATTCATAAAAATGCAAATTTGTGTTTATACACATATACCTTCCTAAGGCAAAATCCCTCCGGGCAAAGTTTCTCCTGAGAATACATGGATATAAACATACGCTCACATAAATATACCTCTATGAGGACACCCTGCCTTAGCAGAGGCTCGCCAGGACATGTTCACGCCTTCAAAAAGGGCTGTGATGATATACACACATCCAAAGAAAAAAGGGAATAAGATAAGAACTGTGTTCAAGCATTCCAAATAGGGGCACATACGCACCTCCACGAGAACTGTACCCGTGGAAATGGACTTTGGACAGGAATTACGATCTGACAAAAAAATCCCATGGAGATACATCCATATGCTCTCTGGAAGTTATACCCGCACGAGCAAGAAATGGGAAGAAAGAAGCTCCACCTCAAATTCGGACTTTGCTCAAAAAGGGCATTGTAAAAGAACCTCATATAAAAATTAACACGGTAATCCTTCTAATAAGGAAGTGTTACTTCGGGTTATAAATACCCCCAAGTTCAGAATCAATATCCACGGTATATACCCGTTTACAATAACAATCCTCATGTTTTCCCAAATAAAAAAATTTCTAATCAACCCTTTTCAAAAGAAGAAAGACCTCAAATAGGTCCACAAGGGGGCATTGTCCTGGTGACTCCACAAGGGGGAATATTGCACAATTCATGTGCACTCATGAAGCCGTTGACCAACAATCAAGCTGAATATGAAGCGTTGATCGTGGGACTTCAACTGGCTGCCGAAATGGGCATCAAATGCATAAAAGTCTACGGAGACTCGCAGCTAGTCATCCGTCAAGTGCTGGGGGATTACGACGTTCGAAAAAAAGAACTGATCCCCTATCATGCCAAAGTAATGAAGCTCCGCGAGAGATTCTACTTGTTCGAAATCGGACATGTCCCTGAGGGCAAAACTCTTAGGCGGATGCGCTAGCCAAACTGACGTCTGCTCTAAAGCTCCCTCCTGAAGGGGAACTGGGCATAACGGTCCGACATAGGAGACTGATGCCCAGCGTTCTTTAGGACGACTCCGACTCGGAAAATGCAGAGGTCAACGCCCTCGAAGAAGAAACCAGCCAAGAAGAAGACTGGCGCCAGCTGATCATCCAAATAAAAAACGGTTGGCTGCCTTCAGATCGGGCCGAACGAGTCCAACTGCTGCGGCGGGCCACGTCATATCAAATGATCGGGGACCAACTGTACCGGCTTGTCCATGAAAAAGACAAGTCTGTCCTCCTCCGATGTCTCTCCCCCAGGGAAGCCAAAGTCATCATGCACGAAGTCCACTCTGGACTGTGCGGAGCCCATCAAGCGGGAGACAAGATGAAAATCAACATCAAGCTAAAAGGCTTCTTCTGGCCGACCATGTACACGGATTGCGTCCAGTACGCCCGCACGTGTCATCAATGCCAGGTCTTCAGTTCGGTGCCAAGAAAGCCGCTGAACGAATTGCATCCAACTGCCCCTACATGACCCTTCGCCGAATGGGGAATGGATGTCGTGGGACCATTCCCACCATCCTCTGGCGGCCACAAGTTTATCCTGGCAGCCACTGACTATTTCTCCCGATGGGCAGAAGCCGTCCCTCTCCGGGAAGTCACCGGGGTAGCCATTGCAAAATTTGTCAAGCAACACCTGATCTACAGGTTTGACACCCCTCATCGGATCGTATCGGATAATGGTGCGCCCTTCAGAAACAAAACAATATATACGTTGGCAGCCAAATTCCAGATAGATTGGAGGACGTCGACGGTCTACAACCCTCAAGCGAATGGTCTGGCTGAAGCCTTCAACAAGACCCTCTGCAAGCTGCTTGCCAAGATAGTTGGCGATCGCAAACGTGATTGGGGAGAGAAAGTGCACGAAGCACTCTGGGCATACCGGACGGTCTACAAGACCCCTACGGGGTGTTCTCCCTTCTCTCTGGTGTACGGAGCCGAAGCCATGCTCCCCATCGAAATTGAAATGTCCTCCTACAGGGTAGCCGTCTATACCGGTCTTCAGCCCGAGGAGCGACAAGAAATTGAAAGGAGGTTGGAGGAATTGTCCGACCTAGAGGGCAAAAGATTGGAAGCACATCAACGTCTCCAATCCTATCAAGCCCGCATGACTCGAGCCTACGACAAGTTAGTCAGGCCTTGCGTCTTCAAGAAAGGCGACCTTGTCATGGTCAAGCAAAGAGAAGTCATGGCGGGCAAATCAAGTGGTAAACTCTAGCCAAATTGGCGCGGACCGTACGTGGTCACTGGAGTCTACGAAGGCGGGGGATATACGCTGGCAACACATGCCGGCGATCGCCCCTTTCCACCACTAAATGACAAGCATTTGAAAATGTACTTTGCCCCTGAGCATGAATTCCCCGGGCTACCGCCCTCTGATCCCCTTATAGCCGAATCAGGCTAGGGTTGGGCATATGCGCCCATGTAAAAAAAAAAAAGAAAAAAAAAAGGGCAAGGGGAGGGGCTGAAAGAAAAAATATGACGTCCTGGCAGACTTGGTTGCTCCCCAAAAAAAGGAATGCCCAAGGGCAAAAGAGCCTATGAAAAAAAAAAAGGGGGAGAAAGAGGGGATGATGATGAAAATTTTCTCATTATAAAACTCCTTCTTGGTCAGCAAACCGTCCTGGTCGACCAAGTCAAACCCTTTAGCCAATAAACCCCAAAAAGGTCGGCTAAAACTCCTTCTTGGTCAGCAAACCATCCTGGTCGACCGAGTCAAACCTTTAGCCAATAAACCCCAAAAAGGTCGGCTAAAACTCCTTCTTGGTCAGCAAACCATCCTGGTCGACCAAGTCAAAACCTTCAGCCAATAAACCCCCAAAAGGTCGGCTAAGCAATGCCCCCCTCAGCCAGTAAACCTCCATGGTAGGCTGTGCCGTCTTTGGCCCACCAATCATAATGATGGGCTAAAGCCAAACGGTGAATCCCCTAGCCAAGGCTCCGCAACCTTGCTTCGGACTCCAAGTTCCAAAAAAAAAAGAGAAGAAAAAAGGACTAAAAATAGAGATGTCCCGGCAGACTTGGTCATTCCCAAAAGGAGTGCCCAAGGGTAAAAAATGCCTGAAATCCAGTGAGGTGAAAACCCGAAAGGGCGCCTCAGGCAAAAATGGATAAACCCTCAACGTGAAAACCCGAAAGGGCGCGTTGGAAAAAGCTAGAGGGGGCTGACTTCTGTGAAAACCCGAAAGGGCGCAGGAGTCAGTAAAGTAAAAAAAAAAAACAAAGAAAAAAAAATCATCATCAAATCAAAATCAAATCATTACTTAACAAGGCAGGTTTTACGCAGCCAGTAAACAAAATGCTAGGTTGCGCCCCTGTTTTGCTTGGTAGGTGAACCGAAATCCTTAGCCAGCAAACCCCAAGAAGGTAGGCTATCCCCTTTGACCAACAAACCTCCGTGGTCGGTCAAACCCAAAACCCTTTAGCCAATAAATCCCAAGAAGGTAGGCTATCCCCTTTGACCAACAAACCTCCGTGGTCGGTCAAACCCAAACCTTAGCCAGCAAACCCCAAGAAGGTAGGCTATCCTTTTGACCAACAAACTCCGTGGTCGGTCGAACCCAAACCTTAGCCAGCAAACCCCAAGAATGTAGGCTATCCTTTTGACCGGCAAACCTCCGTGGTCGGTCAAACCCAAACCCTTAGCCAGCAAACCCCAAGAAGGTAGGCTACCCCTCTTGACCAGCAAACCTCCGTGGTCGGTCAAATCTAAACCTTAGCCAGCAAACCCCAAGAAGGTAGGCCATCCTTTTGACCAACAAACCTCTGTGGTCGGTCAAACCAAGATCCTTTAGCCAGCAAACCAAAGTGGTAGGCTAACTGAAATCTCCTTAGCCAGCAAACCGCAATGGTAGGCGAGGCCCGAGTGGCAGATCCCGTGATCAATTGCCCCGGGGTCCGGCCCCGGGGTCCTAAAGTAAAAAAAAAAAGAGAAAAGAAAAGGGACTAAAAATAGAGATGTCCCGGCGGACTTGAACATCCTCCAAAAAGGGATGCTCAAGGGCAAAAGGGCCTCAAACCCAGCTGAGGTGAAAACCCGAAAGGGCGCGTCAGGCAAAAATGGGTAACCCCTCGTTGTGAAAACCCGAAAGGGCGCACTGGAAAAAGCTAGAGGGGGCCATCCCCGGTGAAAACCTGAAAGGGCGCTTGGGATGGTAATATGAAAAAAAAGAAAGATGAACAAAAAAAAAATCAAATCAAAGTTGGGTTGCTGGACAAAGCCGAAAAGAGCCATCCCCAGCACCCAAAATGTTGCATCAGATCTTGAGGAATGCCACAAATGCAAAATTCAAGCAGAAGATGCGAGAGCAAGCCTGGGAAAAACAATAAGGCAAATCTCAGAAAGAAGAAATACAAAATCAGTCGGGGAGTAAAGCCAGAAAAGGCGAGTCTTCTCGACTAAGGATCAAAGTCAGGTTGCTGGACAAAGCCCCGAGAAGGCCAGCTCCAGCACCCGAAATCTTGCATCCGATCTGGAAGAATGCCAGAAATGCAAAGTCCAAAAAGAAAAGGACACCGCTCGAACCCGCCAGTCCGAGAAACTGGGGAAGGGATGGGACAAGTCAAGCCAAGCCTCGGCGACAAAAGCTCGTCCAAAATACCAAAGAGTGCCAGAAATACGGCGTCCAAGGGGAGGCATCCCGAACGAAACCCTCAAAAGAGCACCCGAATGCAGACGAAGGTTGCAATGATGTCAAAGAAAGGCATTGACAGTAACCTAAAGTTTGTCATTCCTCAAATACAAGGTGCCCGAGACAAGCCCTCGGGTTAGCTGATGAAATACATACATCGGCTGAAAGCAAAAAGGGACGAGAGGAACTATGAAGCCCCCCCCTCACGAAGAAGCATGGGGTCCTCCTCGGAGATCCGCCAGACTCGCCTGGAGGGCCGACAGCCTGGTCTGGGAGTCCGCGAACTCCTGTTCCAAAGCGGTCGCCGCTGCCTCGGCCTCCGCACCCCCTTGGTCAGCGCCCGGTAGGCGGCCTGACGATCGGCAAGACGCTTCGAGGTCTCCTCAATCGTCCACTGGATGCCAATAATATCAGCATGGCATTGGGCGCAACCTGCTCTCAAGGTCTCGACGCGGCTGAGCACGCCCCCTCTCTGTGAGCGAAGAGCCTCAAATCTCTGCTTGCTAGGGTAACCTCTGCTGAGAGCTCCTGGATTTGAGGCGGGTCGCCTTCTGGCATCGCTGCTTCACCTCGTCCCAAACAGCGTCGACGGCAGCCATCCAGAGGTCTCGTGGGTAGCCCATCAAGTGATAGGCGCGGGTATTCCTGTAAAGGAACCCCCGCACCCTCTCAAGGCATGGGGGGCTACTCTCTTCCATGGCAGACCGCGCAAGCCCCATCAGGGTCTCCAATATGCCACCGTTGTCCGCCATTTGGATGCTTTGAGGCTCACTCGGCCAAAAGACGCCGTGGCTCGGGAACGGAGCAAGCCCCACAGGTGATGCTGCGGCAAAAGGTGGTGGTGATGCATTGCCACCAGCGGCTGTCGGAAGTAAATGAATGTCAGCACGGCGCAGGAACAACGGAGCTACAACAAAAGAAAAAGAAGGGGGAGGGAAATACCTGTCAAAAACTCGCGGGGCTCCGAAAGAAGTGGAGCTGTCATGGCGCCACAGGGGGCATCTTCCCCCCTGGCCTGGGTCGCGACCGGAGGAAAGACGGTCACTAAAGGACCCATCTCCATTATTTCCTCCACGATCTCGGCGCCACCTGCAAAAAGGATGAGCACACGCGTCAAGCGGGATATTCCCCTTTGTCCCGGCGAAACCCAGGGTGAGCAATAAAAGGAAGTCCACACTTGGGCAAAAGTCCGTACCATCGTCTTCCCTAACTGTCCTCTCTAGAACTTCACCCTCCTCCAGTGGGGACCTAACGGGAAGCACAGTTGGGGAGGTGACTGTCACTGAAAGAGGAAGATAAAGTCACTTATCGCTTCCTCAGAAAGAAAAAAGGAAGAGATGCAAGGGTGATGCGACAACTAAAAGGGGGAAACCAATGGGCACCTACTGGCGCAATGCAAAGCCGCGGCAGAGTTCCTCCCTCGAGCAGTCCCGGGGTAAAGTTCGAGAAACTGGGCAGCTCACCCCCAGGGCCGGAGAATAACAAACTATGAATCTCCTGGAGTGAGGGTGTCAAACAACAGCCCGATGCGTCGTGCCCCCGCCAGCGGATGCCTCCCCAGCACGTACCCTGAGGAAGGAGACGAAGCGGTCAGATGATCAAGCCCATGGCTATAACATGAGCCTAGGGCAAAGAAGGCAAAGGCGCATATATATATATGTGTATATATGTGCACTTACTGGCTGCTTACCTGGCTCGGACGGAGACGCCTGTGGGAGCCCGTCATGTCTGGAGACGGCGTCCCATTTAATGTGGGATTATAATTGTCCTTGGCAAGAGGGGTAAGGTCTTCGCGCGGGGTTGCCCCAGCCACCTCTTCGCTCCCCGGAGTTTGCAAAGCTGCAGGAAGAAGGAGAGCAGAATGAGTACCCGATAGGGAAGGAAGGGAAAGAGGGGACGAAAACTCCCCCGGCCGGCGGAACAAAAAGGCTAGGCTTACCTCCTCCAACCGAAGCGGAAGGCTCGGGGACCCCTCCCGAGCGCCCGGCTGCGAGGAGCCGGCTTCCCTGCTCGCACGTCGCTTCCGACTGCGTGAAGTGTCGGGCTTCGGCATTGCCGCCGGAGGAATAAAGCTCTCTGTGAATCCGAAACAAGGAGAGTCCAATCAGCAAAAAAAAAGAAGGGGAGAGAGAGAAAAGAAGAAAAGGAACGAACAGGCAAGAACAACAATGAACAGTACCGGTTGGCGCCTGGGAAAAGGGTGGTGGAAGCACCACCTGATTGAAAGGGACCTTCACAACCTTCCCCGCCTCGGCAATAGCATCCCAGAAATGCTGCAAGGTGGTCCCGTTCTCGATCCAACTAATAAACTCCCTCGGGCCGACGCGAGCAATTGAATGGCAGTGATGTCGCTCCCAAGCTCTCGACACGTCATGAGGAATAAAGGCAGAAAGTGCCGTGTCTACTTGGTACCCACAATCTAGCAAGAAGTGGCGCCACCAAAAGTAGACAAGGGGCGGCTCTCCGCTGCCCCGAGAAGTCGCCGAACTGCCCTCGGGACGCACCAAGGGCTCTAAAGCCTCTACGCGAGCTTTGCGTTCCGTCGGGTCGGTGACCTGCGCCCTCGCTCGGCGGCGGCCCACAGTCGAGACTTTCCCAACAAGCTCCGGGAACTCCCGTCGGAGGAACTTCGATGCGATCGAAGAGATGGAGGCGCCTGCTCCGGACAAGTAAGCGCCCTCCGCTGCCTTCACCACATCGGCGCGTTCCCGGAACGCCTTATTATGCCGGGTCCACCACGGGCATACAGTATATCCACGCGACCATCCCGCCGCTGCTCAGGGATAAAAAGCTCCTGAGACGGGTCGCGTCTGATGAAAAAACACCACCAGCTGGAGGCCACAAGATGTCGGTCCAAGCCCCTGTACGTCCTGTCGGGGAGTGCAAATCGGCATTTGGGGCACAGCCTGATCGTACCAAAGTTGCGCGCGAAGCGGTGTGGGAAGTATGGCTCCATAAACAAAGACCCCCCTTTGCGGAAGAGCAAAAACGCTGGGGCGAATGCAGCAGAGCCACTCCTTGCGGAAAGATGCGCTCGGCGCGGAACTATGAGGGAGGTGATAAATTCGCCCTCCCTACTCTCCTCGGCATAAGGGCGGAAGTCGCGTGAGTAGAAAGCAAGGTCAAGCCCGACTGCCCCGCCGAGGGCACAAAGAAAGTCGTCGGCGCGCCTCGCTTAATTGTTGCTGATGTGCCTGCTCCAGACGGTTCCGAACATGAAGAGGAGCGGCTGTTGAAAGGTAAAAGTGTGACACGTTTACTTCAGCGGAAATTATAGAATTCATCAGATGATGGTCCGGCGACTTGGCTAGTTGAAGCCTATTCTTGGCGGACAATCGTTCAAGTCATGGACATGATGAAAGGGGTCGTTGAGCCGTGAAGATTAAATGCTGGTTATCAACGGGCCTTTTTACAATATGTTATCAACAGCCTGCTCAGAGGCCAAATAAGTTGTGATTTAAAATGACCCATAAGGTTATTTAAGTTACAAACTTATTCAGTGGGATCCTTCCCCAAAATTCAGCAGGGGAGTTCCGGCCCTTAAAATGGCGCCCGGATTCCCGGTTAAAGTGAAAGTACAAGGAGAACATGTCTCCGTCCAAAGTACGAAGCACGGAAAAATCCGGCAGCACAAGGTCTATAGACCGAGTACGAAGGACAAGTACAAAGAACAAGCTCGAGGAAGAACTCCGAGGCTTGCAAAGGCACCCTCCGATCGGGCAGAACTCCGAGAAGTCAGGGCGAAACACCAAGGAAACGGAGCAGGACTCCAGCAGCACCTCCGGCATCAACATTTCAGAAATGGGGGTATGGGGGGGTATTTATAGGAAATTCCCCCCTCCCCCCCCCTCCATCGGTTAGGACCCCCCTAACCGATGGTGACCTCATCATGAGGTCACCATCGGTTGGGGCTCCCTCTCCCGCATGTAAGGGGTCATCCCCTATAAATACCCCCCCTATTCCATAAGGAAAGGGGGTCTTTTACTTGCCCTGGCGAAGCCCTGTTGGGTTCGGATTTGGCTCCGGCGAAGCCCTGTTGGAAAAATCCCAGAAAAATAGAAAGGAGCATTTGCTCATTCCCTCTCTCATTCTCAAATCCCTCTTGCTTGGTGTGCGAAGGTACAAATCCCCTTCTTTAGCCCGATAGGCCAGGCGCGGAGAGGAGAGCGGTCGGCGTAATCGTCATCGACATTCCTTCTTAATCCCCATCCCCCACATCGAGCAAGTCTCTGTGGGTGATATTCCCGGGGTTTAAATGCCGTCCATATCGAGCAAGTCTCTATGGACACATGGTATTTAAATACCCATGTTCTCCCCGCCCATCGAGCAAGTCTCTGGGATGGTGGATTTTGTGCTTATATGTATATGTTTTCTTGAGGAGACTCTGCCCAAGCGGAGGTTCTGCCCAAGGACATATTCGTATATTCACAAATTTGTGTTCTTATATATATGTTTCTTAAGACGAAACTCTGCCCAAGTGGAGGTTCCGTCCAGGAACACATATATGAAGATTACAAATTTGTAATTATACAAATATGTTCCTTAAGGAGAATCTTGCCCAGGCAAAAATCTTTCTCAGGGGACATATCCATATAAATACAAACTCGTGTTATATGTATATGTTTCTTAGAGGAAACTCTGCCCAAGCGGAGGTTCTGTCCAAGAACATATTCGTATATTCACAAATTTATGTTCTTATGTATATGTTCCTTAGGGGAAACTCTGCCCAAATGGAGACTCCCCTAAGAACATATCCATAAAATCACAAATTTGTGCCTATACGCATATGTCTCTTAGGAGGAATCTTGCCCGGACAAAAGTTCCCTCTAAATTCATATCCGTATAATCACAAACTTCATGTTTTTCTTAGTGGAATCTCTGCCCAAATAGAGACTCTGCCCGAGAACATATCTATATAATCACAAATATGCCCCATTGTGTATATGTTTCTCAAAAGGGAATCCCGTTCATACGGGGGCACCTTCCCATCGGATACTCTGCTCAAATAGAGATACCGTTTGAGAATATATTCACAAAGTGCAAATTTGTGTTTATACACATATATCTCTTTGAGGCAAAATCCCTCCGGGTAAAGTTTTTCCCGAGAATACATGGATATAAGCATATACCAATATGAAAATATCTCTACAAGGACACCCTGCCTAAGCAGGGACTCGCCAAGACATATTCATATATTCAAAAAAAAAAGATTGTGATAATATACACACATCCAAAGAAAAGAAGGATAAGACAAGAACTGCGCTCAGATACTCCAAATGGGAGCACATATGCACCTCCACGAGAACCATACCCGTGGAAATGGACTTTGGACAAAAATCACAATATGACAAGGACTTCCATGGAGATACATCCATATGCTCTCCGGAAATTGTACCCGCACATGAGCGAGAAATGAGGAGAAAAGAAACTCTGCCTCAAACTCGGACTTTGCTCAAAAAAGGGCACTGTAAAAGAACCCCATATGAAAATTGCACAATCATCCTTCTAATACGGAAGTGTTGCTCTGGGTTATAATACCCCCAAGTTCAGAATCAAAATCCACAGGCATATGTCCGTTCATAATGATAATCCCCATGTTTTCCAAATAAAAATCCATAATCAACCTTTCGCAAAAAGGAGAAAGACCTCAAATCGGTCCACGGGTATATACCCGCTCCCCTTTTCAAAAGAAATCAAACTTTGGACTCCCAAAAAGGCAGTCGTTTCAAAAATGGAATATCCAAAGCAAAAGCATTTCAAAATAATCAAAAGAAACAAAAACATGTCATGATCAGGATTTTCTAAAAAGCATGTATGTTTTCTCGTCTTTTACTATGAATGGTATTCGGGTTAGATATTGGTATTAAATAATACCAAGAGTTTTAACTCGATGTAAATGTAACATCGATTCCGGTCGATGGAGATGGAGGTCCAGCACATGCTACCCCAATTGCCTGATGAGAATAGACATGGGACTCAAGAGGTTCAGATTAAAAAACGGCGCACCCGTCCGTTCGCGGACACAACCTGTCCGTTTCACGGACACCATACCATCTGTTTCACGGACACCATAGCCGTCCGTTCTTCGGACACCAAAATTCTTCTTCCGCATCGTGCGGACTCTTTTTCTGTCTGCTAGACAGGCTGGCACCCCCCGCAAACCCCAATAAACAAAAAAATCCAAAGCATATGAAATGAATACATGAACCAAATAAAATGAAATGAGCAAAATGAACCAAAAGGACATCACATTCATTGTTTCCGTCCGACCGACATATTTATATGTGTATATCTTTTCCCCCGTGTCAACAGCTGGCACGCCCGGTGGGACCTCTTCTCACCATTCATAGTAACAAAGGATGAGACTTACATACTCTTCATGAAAATCCTGATACTGATATTTCCCTCTTGAAGGTACTTGAAAAAAAGGAACAAATCACAAACTGTTGAAGATGGCCGTCACTTATGGACCGCTAGTCGTCAACAACCATGCCAGGTTCGGTTACCTGGCGACTCCGATCATATTCGGAGATTTCCCTGCAGTCGTCGGATCCCCTTTCTTTCTGGGAGTGGTTCCGGCCCACAGGAGGAGGAAGCTGCTCAAGTATCTTCCTCTCACAAATCAACAAAGAAGAATCACAACAACAATGGGCATATCAAAGCTCGTTCTGTTACTTTCAGCAAGGGCACCCTAATGCCCGTAAGGAATGATGCTGTTAAAGGGGGCAAACCCCATTCAACTCAAGTTCGGACCTATTCGGTCCATATGATCTCTTCAACCATTGTGGCTCCCGTCCCCTCGCAGCGGGGGCAAAATAAACGCCACAAGAACAGGAGGCCGCCCGCCGCCATCTCCAGATCTGGCAAGTCCGTTATGGTCGGAAATGTGCGAGTGCGCCTTGATGGTACTTCACCTACCACTCCTCGTGATAGGTATATTCCAAATATTCCAACCTCGAATCGCTTCTCAGCTCTACGGTGGTTCCGGGGGAAGCATGAAGATTCCATGGTGAAAGCCGATGTCAAGCAAAAGACGCAGCGTTTTACCAAGTTGAAACAAATCTGGGTTCCCAAGAAGAGAGTCCAGAAGTTCGAGAAAGATCAGGCAGATGCATCAAAGGTGATTCGAAGAAAAAGTAACACCGAAGATGCCTCTCTTCAATATGCCGGATCTGAACATCCCAGAGGATGGAAAAGAAAAGGCATATACAGAAAGCCAAACTACAATCCTCAAGGCCCGGAGAATACCGGGTAGTCGAAGAAATTCCAACTCAACAATCCAATCCTCGAGTATCGGTCTTCGACCGTATATCGTGGATCCCAGAATTTTGTAAGCCAAGGGCAATTCCTAGCACCAGTGCTCGTCCATCAAAAAGACGACGTGTTACTTGGGCAGCTCGGGAAACACCCAAGCTTATAATCTTCTCATGTTATACTACTGGAAGGGAAGTTGGCGAAGTTGCGGAGCAAATCGCGGAAGCCACCCCCAATATCCCCACAGAAGATGTCCATACTAATATCAGACAGTTTGTCAGAAGAACTCACCAACCTGGCGGGCAAATTGGCTCGTCTAATCAAGCTTCTCTTCCAACTGATATCCAACATGAGGGTACTCAAATTCCCTCTCTTGAAGAAACAAATATTCGACTTGAAGAAGGTGGACCTTCTACCCTGGTAGTCATCCCGTCATCAACTTGCCAACAAAGAAAATTTCCATGCAATGGCGGACGATGACAAATATGAAGTCATGCAACAGTGGCGGTCTGAAATGACCTCACTTGTCAATGAGATGAGACGATTGGCAACTTCAAGCCATCGACCATCCATAGAACCGGTTGCTGCTCAACATCAACAACAAAGCCAGCATCCGGATGGATTTATCTCATTACACAATCCTAGCAATTTCTTCAACTGGTCTTCTTCCTCAAGCTACGGGTCCGGATATCAATGACCCATCTAATATCATGCCTCCTCAAACAGAAGCCTTGCAAATTCAAAGGCATGAAATAAAGAAGATGGTTGAAGATATGTTCGCCCAGCAGGGCGAGGGTATTCAGGCTACGGGTTTATATTCTGTCCCGTTCCCTATACATCATCAACTCAAGAAGCTGCCAGAATCATGTCCCAAAGTCCCAAAGTTGCCTAAATTGATGGGCATGGGACACCTCGGGAGCATGTGGCACATTATATAATTGCCGTGGCGATCTTGCATCTGAGGAATCATATCTCCTCAGATATTTTGCAACATCTTTAACAGGGGTCGCATTCCAATGGTATGCAAAGCTCAAGGTTGGCTCAGTTCTCGACTGGGCTGATATGCAATCAAAATTCTATGATCGTTTTCAAACGCAGAAAGGAAGGTCTCTCTTGCTGAGTTATGCTCCCTCAAACAAAAGAAAGGGGAGTCGGCAATAGACTTCATCCAAAGGTGGAGGGAGTTTAGCATGCAATGCGACAATCCTCCCATCCAGCAAGATGCAGTAATTATCTGCCGCAGAGGCCTCATCATAACAATTAAAGAGAGACTCTTGGCTGCAAATATCAGAAGCTTTGACCAGTTGAATATTGCTGTGGCAGAAATTGAAGGGTTCTTAGCCGATCAATCAACTCATACAGCTCAAAAGGGTAAACTCCCTAAGGAGCGCAATTGCCCGCAAAAGAAGTCAATACTATCGACTTCTTGCCTAGTGATGAAACAAAGGGGGCAGTAATCCCCACTACCTTAAGAAAGAAACCAGAACCAAAGATACCTCCGCCTACATTGGCCGAGCGTATGAAGGCTCCTTATTCTTTCAGAAAAGAGCATACCAGAAAACTCTTCGATCTTTGCCTTGATAATCAATTAACATCACTGCCAACACCAAAGAAGCCGGCAGATATCGGCAAGATCAATCAACCTAATTACTGCCCGTATCACCGTATAGTGGGGCATCCAATTGAAGATTGCTTTGTCTTCAAGAATGAGGCACAAAAGGTAATCCAAGAAGGCCGTATATCTATGCAAAATGGTCTGGTTGATCCTCCACAGCCTCATACTTCGGATTGGCCAGAACAATCTGTCAATGTTATACATACGGCGGAACCCGCCACAAGCTCAAGGAATCCTGAGGTTGGGTCTTCATGTAACCCACCTCAAGATACTTCTGGAGCTCATTCTCCGCCGAGATCTAGGCATCGGGGTACAAGGAAAACAATACAAAGAGTACAAAGGCAGCTCGAGAAATTACAACAAAGCCAACAGGAGCTGCGCCAAATCATGCAAAGCATGGAGAGGCGTCAGGATGTGCCTATTCAGGAATCCCACGCCTTCCAACCTGCTTATATTTATCCACCTGCATATCGGAGCTGCCCCCTATGCCGCCATTTCAAGACCCAATCGGGTGGTTCCTTGAAGATCCTTTAAATCCTGTCGAGCCGGCAAGGTCATATTCCTTCCGTCGCCAGCATACATTGTCTCTCTTCCGACTATGCCTACGATCAGGATATATGGATTATCTGGTCCCAGAAGAGTTGAGACCCAACTATTGCCATATCATCAACTCCTGGGACACGTTATTGAAGATTGTCCAAATTTCAAACAGGAAGTGGAAGAACTGATCCAGCAAGGACTCATCAATATGGGTAATTTTCTGGTCAATCCCCCACAACCTCATATTCAGCCACCATCAAATGAGCCATACAATCCCGGATCTCATTCCGTTAATGTCATTAATGCATCATACTCTGGGGTCCTTGAACCGGAGGGACAATCGCCTATGCCGCATCCATATCTGTCCAGCCGATGGTATGATGATTGGCATCCTCTACATCGACGCTCATTTGATCTAAAAGATACTCAAGCCATATTCAATCAGCTTAAGATCAGAGGGTGGATAAAAGTATTTGATCCTGAGCCTTATATCTCCGAAAAGAAAGGGAGTCACATCTCTACTGTGAATATCATGCCAGAGTCATACACTCTACCAAAGATTGCCCAAATCTCCATGATTGGATCGAAACAAAGATCCGGGAGGGAGCAATTGATCAAGAGGGGAATTTCCTGACCCCCTCACCATAAATATATGATCCAAGTCCACAGTTCCAAGCACAATATCAAGATCTATGTGAATATTATCATCGCCAGTTGGGCTATGGACGACATAGAAGCAAGGCTGATGTTGAGCAATTCAGAGTTGGCCTGTTTCAATATAGAAACGGAATATCAGAAAATGCTGCCGCGAAACCAATCTCGCAGCAAGCTGAGGAGTTTGTAGATGATTACCACCAACTCCCTCCTGAAATTGTTGAAGAAGCAATCAACTCAACTTTTCAGACACAAGCCTCAGAAGCTGAATGGGTCACTGTTGGCCCTCGAAAGTCAAGAAATTCTAGGAGATCCGGCAAATCTATCGCCAAGGGTCACCCTAACAAAAGAAATATTCTTGAGCCATCTCAGAGCAAGAAGTGATGAATTCACTAGAAGCTCTACAAATGAAGAATAGAGAAAAAAATAGAAAAAGAAATGAAAAAAGAAAAATGAAAAAACAAATGGAGGATGTTATGGCAGCAGAAGCTCCTCAGCAGCTGACGGCTGTCCAAATACTCCAGCTGTTGATTAATGAGCTGGAAGAATATGAAGTCTCCGAGCCCTCCGATAAACCAACGCTCGACCAATTGGAAAAAGTATGCCTAGCACTGGTATTTGCTGCAAAGAAATTGAGGCATTATCTGCTGTCTCATGAAATTAAACTCATCTCCAAGTATGATCCAATCAAATATCTGCTGAGGCAACCCATGTTGTCAGGAAGACTCGCGAAATGGGCTCTGCTCCTTATGGAATTTGATATCACATACATCCCACAAAGGGCATACAAAGGGCAAGGTTTGGCCGAATTCTTAGCCGCACATCCAGTGCCAGAAGATTCCCCTTTATCTATAACCTCCCAGAAGAAGAAACTCTCTCTCCTGCAAGTGAAAATTCAGTTCTCGAAGAGGTTGCCACAATTGAGCTATCCTTTTGGGAATTATATTTCGATGGAGCTTCCCGAACTCTCCATTATACTGATGGTTCTACCACCGTCTCTACTGGAGCAGGGATCGTCCTAGTCACTCCATGTGGAGGAATCTTATACAATTCCTGTGCTCTTATGAAGCCACTCACAAATAATGAAGCCGAATATGAAGCTCTGATTATTGGGCTCCGTCTGGCTCTCAAAATGGGAATCAAAGGCATACAAGTTTATGGTGACTCACAGCTGGTCATCCGACAAATATTGGGCTAGTATGAAGTCCGTAAACCACAATTGCTTCCATACTATACCACTGTCATGAAGCTCAAAGAAAAATTCAACTTCTTAGACATATCCCATGTGCCGAGAAGTGAAAATTCTCAGGCTGATGCTTTAGCCAAATTGGCCTCTGCTATAAAATTGCCTCCTGAAGGGGAATTGGACATAAGTGTCCGCCACAGAAGGCTCATGCCGAGTATCCTCGACGATGAGTCTGATGTTGCAATCGAAGAAGTATATAATACAGAGTTAGATATAACAAATGAATCTGAAGATTGGCGCGAGCCACTTATCAAAATCAAGAAAGGTTGGCTACCTCCTGATCGAGCACAAAGAATTCAGCTCTTACGAAGGGCTGCATCATATCAAACAATAGCAGATCAACTATATAGGCTGGTCCATGAAAAGAAAGGGCCAGTCCTCCTCAGATGCTTATCCCCCAAAGAAGCCAAAATCATCATGAAAGAAGTTCACTCCGGGCTGTGTGGTGCACACCAGGCAGGAGAGAAGATGAAAATCAATATCAAGTTAAAAGGCTTCTACTGGCCTACCATGTACGCGGATTGCATTCGATATGCCCATACATGTCATCAGTGTCAAGCATTTGGCCCTATACCAAGGAAATCACTAAATGTATTACATCCCACTGCGCCAACATGGCCGTTTGCCGAATGGGGTATGGATATTGTAGGGCCATTCCCACCTTCATCTCAAGGCCACAAGTTCATACTGGCTGCCACATATTATTTCTCTCGTGGCTGAAGCTATCCCATTAAGGGAGGTAATCGAGAATCAGTCGCCAAATTTGTCAAGCAGAACATAATATACAGATTTGGACCCCTCACAGGATCATATCTGATAATGGGTCACAATTCAGAAATAAAACAATATATGCCTTGGCGGCAAAATTTCATATTGATTGGAGAACATCTTCAGTGTATAATCCACAAGCAAATGGGTTGGCAGAAGCTTTCAACAAAACCCTCTGCAAATTGCTTACCAAAATAATCAGCAACAGAAAGCGGGAATGGGGAGAAAAGGTTCATGAAGGTTTGTGGGCTTATCGAACTGTGTATAAAACCCCTACCGGATGTTCGCCCTTCTCCTTGGTGTATGGAGCTGAGGCTATGATCCCTATAGAAATTGAAATGGCATCCTATCGGGTGGCAATCCAAGGTGAACTACAAAATCAAGATCAAGACCAAATAGAAAGGAGACTTGAGGAGCTCTCCAATCTAGAAGGAAGGCGCCTTGAAGCATACAAGTCTCTCCAAATATATCAGGCTAGAATGGTTCGAGCATTCGACAAATTAGCAAGACCCAGAGCTTTTAAGCAAGGGGATCTCGTCATGGTCAAATGCAGGGAAGCAATGGCCGGAAAGTCATGTGGCAAACTTCAACCCACCTGGCTCGGTCCATATATCGTCACTCTGGCATATGAAGGAGGCGCGTACCGGCTAGTTGACCATAAAGGTAATGTGCCTTTTCCCCCACTCAATGGGAAACACCTGAAACTGTACCACGCGCCAGAGCATGAATTCCCTGGCCAGCCGCCAAAACAAAAACCGATCACCCAAAAAGGGCATGAAGCCCAAAGAAAATAAAAAAAATGATGATGAAAGTTTTGCCATAGATGGGGGCAAAGGAATCAAATTTCCACCTGCCCGTCATATACCCTGAACTTGTCAGTCCTTACCGAGCATAAAGCCAAGGGCATTCCATGTATAAACCCAAAAAAAAAAAAGGAAAATTCAATAAAAGATGGAGGCTTATTTTGCATAGCCCGCCAAATGAGGTTCCAAGCTACAATGCTGAATAACGTCAAACCCAAAACCGTAGCCAGCAAACCAAAAAGGTAGGCTATGTCAAAACCAATCAAACCATAGCCGACAAACCAAAAGGTAGGCTATGTCAAAACCCAAATACCAAAACCATAGCCAGCAAACCAAAAAGGTAGGCTATGTCAAATCCAAATACCCAAAACCATAGCCAGCAAACCAAAAAAGGTAGGCTATGTCAAACCATACCAAAACCATAGCCAGCAAACCAAAAAGGTAGGCTATGTCGAAACCATATCAAAACCATAGCCAACAAACCAAAAAGGTAGGCTATGTCAAATCCAAATACCAAAACCGTAGCCAGCAAACCAAAAAGGTAGGCTATGTCAAAACCATAGCCAACAAATCCAAAAGGTAGGCTATGTAAATCCAAATACCAAACCCATAGCCAACAAACCAAAAAGGTAGGCTATGTCATCCAAATACCAAACCATAGCCACAAACCAAAAAGGTAGGCTATGTCAAAACCATATCAAAACCATAGCCAACAAACCAAAAGGTAGGCTATGAAATCCAAATACCAAACCATAGCCAACAAACCAAAAGGTAGGCTATGTCAATCCAAATACCAAAACCATAGCCAGCAAACCAAAAGGTAGGCTATGTCAAACCATACCAAAACCATAGCCAACAAAGCCAAAAAGGTGGCTATGTCAAACCCCAAATACCAAAACCATAGCCGGCAAACCAAAAAGGTAGGCTATATCAAATTCAGAATACCATGATTATAGCCAACAAACCATAAAGGTAGGCTATGCCAAATCCAAAACCAAAACCAAAACTAAAATAACCTAAACCCCACATGTCGATATCCAAATCCAAGGATAAACCCAATCCTAATTCTAATATGAATCCGAATGCAAATCCTTTATCTTGGCCCTACGCCATCAAGGATAGGCCGAATTCAAATCCAAACCCAAACTCCATGCCAAAGCCCATAACAATACCCAAAATTAAAAAAAATCTTCACGCTCAAAAGCCATCACCACCCATTCCATCACCACCTCACCCCATTCCATCCCAGTTCACTACCGTTTTAGAGCCAGACCCTCACCCTTTTGATTATCTGAGCCAGTCAAATCATCAAAAAAAAAGAGAGAGAGAAAGGGGTTAAAAAATAGAGATACCCCGATGGACTCAAGTATACGGCTCACCATATGCTTGAGGGTAAAAAGATCAAAAAATCCAGCTGAGGTGAAAACCCGAGAGGGTGCTTCAGACAAAACGGATAACCCCTCAACGTGAAAACCTGAAAGGGCGCGTTGGAAAAAGCTAAAGGGGGCCAGTCTTGGTGAAAACCCGAAAGGGCGCTAAGGCTGGTAATGTGACAAAAAAAGGATGAAATGATGAAAAAGAGGATTTCTCAGTCCTCCATTCATACAAGTCGCCACATTACAAACTTGCAGAGGGTGACAGATACCACAAAAAAGAGATCAAGGCAACAAGCCCAATATACAAATTGTGCTGTGAAGCAAAGGCAGGGAGACTTCCTCCTCTCCAGCCATTCAAATCCAAATACGAACCCCTTATCCCGGCACACCAAGCCATCAAGGAGGGGTGAAGTTCAAATCCCAAAGTCAAAACAATAAACACCATTCCAGAACCCATTCAGAACCAAGTCCAGGGCCAAATCAGACCCAAATCACATATCCATATCCAAACCCAAATCCAAAATACCACAAAGGTGACTCAAATCACCCAACATACTCATATCCAAACCCAAATCCAAAATACCACAAAGGTGACCCAAGTCACCCAGTTTACTCATATTCAAACCCAAATCCACGTCCAAATCCAAATTCCAAATCCGAATTTCCAATCATTGGCCATATTCAAATCTCAAACCACATCTGAAACCATCACTCACTTCACAACCAAACCTTTAGCCATTCAGCCATCCAAGTCAGCTGAGTCCTCGACAACCTTGGTAAAAAAAAAAAGAAACAAAAGGGGTTAAAAAATAGAGATACCCCGATGGACTCAAGTATACGGCTCACTGTATGCTTGATGGTAAAAAGATCAAAAAAATCCAGCTGAGGTGAAAACCCGAGAGGGCGCTTCAGGCAAAAATGGATAACCCCTCAACGTGAAAACCCGAAAGGGCGCGTTGGAAAAAGCTAAAGGGGCCAGTCTTGGTGAAAACCCGAAAGGGCGCTAAGGCTGGTAATGTGAAAAGAAAAAGAGGAAAAAAAACAGAGAAAATGAAAGAAGGAATCTCCTTGTCTTTCATATTTATATTCATAAAGACATAAGTCACTCTGTTACATATTCATAAGGGGTGACAGATAGTCACACACTATTTACAAAAAAAAAAACAACAAATCAGGACAACGAGCCTAATACACAAAGGTTATGTTGAGAAGCAAAGCCAAGAGGGTGCCTTCTTCTGCAGCCGCTCTGCCTTCCTAGCTTTGGAAGATCCGGGCCGGCGAGAGCCGTTTCTATCTCTAGCACGGAGGCCTCCCTCTTCGGGACCCTCAGCTTCATCTCTAGCATCTTGAGCCTGACAAGATATTGCCTCGCCAAGCTCGCGTTCCAGCCGAGCCATCCGTAGTTCTCGCGTCTTCTGACGCTTGCGCACTTCAGCAGTCTGGAGATCATCGGCTTCAGCATCGCTCTCCAGAGCTTCAAATCGCTGGGCCCAGGTCATCTCAACCTGGCGAGTGTACACCCTGTTCCAAACATCGGTGATAAAATTCATCCAACGCTCCTGCTGGACTCCCATGCTAAAGGCAGATCCCGTATGTTGCTCCAGCGCCTCTCGAATAACTTCAATGGGCGCCGGGTCTGTGGAGTCTGCCAATGCCGTTATTCGGCCAACAAGGAATTCCCAGCAGCCATCATCAGCAAAATACGGGGCTGGTTGCGTCCCCTCAGGCCATCTTATACCATGCTCAGGGGGAGCACCAACCTCCAAGGGCGGAGAGCTGCCTTCGTCAGAATTCGGCACAGCATCTGCCCCGGAAAAGAAATCAGCAGCAAGAAAAAGGCTGTTAGCAAGACAAAGCTGATAAAACACCAAGTCAAAAATGCAAGGCATAAAGCTCGGCTCTTCTCACCTGGGGCGGGAATTTCACCTTCCTCCTCAACCTCAGATTCTGAAGGTTGGGCAAGATTGGATGGTCCAGGACACGGATCTTGAAAGGAGCTGGGAAAATATGGCGAATTTGCATAAAACTGCTCCCCATCAGGTGGGAAGGTTGGAGGGACATAGACAGGATCTGCCTGGTGAAGGCCTCCGCCTCCACTTGTGGTATCGCCCACTTGAAAGGCGGATTGAGCTGGGAAGTCCAAAAAACGGGCTCATTGAAATTCCCCAACTCGGGATGGAGAAGTTCGCCCCTGAGACAGAATATGAATCTGTCGTTCCCCAGCCAAACAATTGATCACAGAATTCTGCCCCTTTTAAAAGCAAATACAGCAAGGGAGGAGGATTCGTCATGAAAAGAAATGTGTCATGAAAGACTATATACGGGCTTGAGAAAATCGGCTCACCAAAAGAAGTTGTCCCTACAGGAGGCTCCTCCACAGGTCTCGGGATATAGACCTCAACGGGGGCAGAAGAATACTCTCCTTCTGAAGCTCCCAGTTCAGCATATGTGAATCCTGGGCAGTCAACATCGGCTTCTACCACCCCAGAAAATGCAAAATGAGAGGGAGCACCATCAGTCCCCTCTTCGGGCAAAGGATCTGCCATAGCCTGTAGAGTGCTCCCGTTTCCCTCGCCATGAAAAATAGAGGGACTTTCGGGCGGAGAACCACACTCATCTGGAAGGGGTGAACCGGCGCCCGCCTCATCAGTTTCATCATCTAGTGCAGAAAAGTATGGAAGAAATCAATATGAGAACTGATGATAAAAGAAAAAAGAGAGGCGGGGGAATGTTAAAAGAGTATACCGCTCGAGGAGGCATACGCAACCTCTTTGGCCTTCTCAGCTCTTCTATTGGTAGAGGAAGAAGGAGCGCCAAGGCGAGTCCCGTTGCCCCTATCCCCGTTAATCCTCAAAGCGGGAGTAGCTGGAAGACAAGGTCACCATAAAAAAAAGGGGGGAAAGAAAAGAAAAAAAAAAAAGAAGAAGAAGAAGGGAAAAAAGGGGTGGCTTACGTGCTGACTCTGATAAGGCTTTGGTACCAGCTGAAGGAAGGTGGTGCTACAAGCTTTCCCCACTCTCTTCATGATATCCTGAACATCTTGAAATGTCTTGGCATTTTCCAGCCGAGGGATATATTCCAGAGGCCCAATATTGCCAATTACATTAATAAGATGTCTTTCCCATCGTGTCCATCCAGGATGGCCGATGCTCTCTGGAGGTAGCTTTGTCAACAAAGGTACTGTAGGAGAGTGACCACAGTCAGATAATAAATGATTCCACCAGCAATATGATGAAGAATCATCGCTGGCGACCGGGGCTTTTGTCCAAAACAGCTCTATGGGTGCCAGGAGCGATATTTCCCCCTGATAGTAATACCTGTCATTTTCGGCCTTGGTATTATGTGACATACTGGCATCATAACGCTTCTTATATGAGGCTGCTATGCTGGAAAAGTGCCGGTTAAGATATGCCTCGTCAATGAAGACCGGGGACAAGCTGTACTGCACAAGCGAGAATCCTCCCTCTCCCTTATTTTTCCAGGGGAGAGTCGGAAATACCGCTCCGGTCAAACCACCATCTGGCATAAAATATATCCATATGACCCGTCATTCCTGGCGCAGGAAGGGCACATGCCGAACCTGTTTCAGGACGACGGAAATAATTCCACCAACTTGCTGCCGTCATGTGAACATCATGACCGCGTTGGAGTCGAAGTGACAATGGAAATTCCGCAGGTGGCGGGATAGATTGATCGTACCCAAAATTTCTGGCAAATCGCGAAGGATAATAAGGCTCAGTGATAAGAGTCGATCCCACGCGATACACCAATACCCCGGGCCGAATACAGCATAACCAGTCCTGATATACAGACTGGCCGGAGCTATTACTACTTGCTGAATGATATTGTATCCTATTGGAGGTCTGGGTGCAGGAAGGCCTGGTTCCCCGGGATGCATTGTCAAATTGAAGTAGCCCCTGCTCGTTGTTCGGCAGAAAGATAAACTGGATCTAGTACTCATCAGCTCTGTCAGTGGATCTCCAGCTGGACGATTCCGGAACATTAAAATTAATGGAGCTGAAGGCGAGGCAAATCAATTGTCTGACACAAACTAGGCAGTAAGAGGCCGGCCCAAGCACTCAAGTAATGGGTGGGTAGCTGCACCTTCCGATCTCGGGGACTGGGATGTGAACTCAACGATCCCAACCCGTGAAATATATTTGCTAGTGCTGCAGGAGCCAAAGCAAGTTGACGGCCCTCTGCCAGAAGGCAAGCAGGATAAATAAGGCCTGGCCGAATATATTCTTCCTCTCCATGGGGAACCACAAAGCTGGACAGCCAGTAAACTAAGTAGGCGGCCAAATAAGTGCGGTCAGGTAGCCGCCGAGGGTTCCAACCCATATCCTTCGGGGCACAAATGAATCGTCCCCGGGAAGGCTTCTTCACTTCTAGCTGTTGATATTCTTCTAAACAGCGACCCTCGAAGAAGCAAATGGCCCATTATAAAAATATCGAAGCCAGGCATTTTGACTGACTCTTATAGTTGAGGAAGACGAGGATGCTCTGTCTGTTTTCCCGACACGGGCTAGGTCCCGCCATACTTTTGTCAGAAACGGAGGCTATATGGATAGAAATACTGGCCAGAGCCATTACTGCGGTGGCTGTGCAAGTCATCCAATACAATTTCTTCATAAAGAAGCCCAGATATCGGCAGGCCGAAATTTGGTGAAAACCCATAAGTCAATGGAAGTTTCACCCTCAGCCGTCCCGAAGGTATTCCATCTGGGGCTAAATCTCTCCACCAAACCTCGGAGAACACCTGTGTAACAGGGATAGTCATACAATGCTGCCTCAACAGCTCCATAGATACCAGATTTCTTCAAGATTTCACCATAGTGATGCAGAACACCAGTCAACCATTCTGTGGCCCCATAACGAAAAATATGAGAAGATACAACTGACCAGTGGCCATACCAGCTGGGAGAAGTGAAATCAATAATCCGATCCAAAAGACATCGGATATCATGACTTCCAGCGGCATACCGGGAATCACCAGGCATCAGATAAGTGCCATTAATCTCCATCGCAGTTGTATGGCGATTCTGCAAGTTCCAGATAACAGGGGACAGCTTCCGTGACCGAGTATAACAATCAAGGTCACGATTATAGGGGCCAAGGTTATCAGCCGTTGGCATCCTCTTCAAAGGCATATATCCCAGAGGAAAACTGGGGTAGGAAAAGGCACAGGTACCCAGGAGGCTATCCCGGAACCTTAAAATGGCAAATTCCAGATATCTCCTCTCGGCCGAAATACAGGGATCATTCTCGGGCATATTGGTGGGATGAACTGCTGGATAAAGGAAAATAATTCCCTGTCAGATGGGAAATGGCTTGGATAGCCTCCTTTCCGCATATAATGATAAGTCCCCTTTTGAAGACAAATGCGAGAGTAATCCACTGAGCCGTTTGGGGCAAGACCTTCAGGGTTAAGGGTTGCTACTACATGGTAACCACTATCCAGGGAGGGTAAATTGGCTTCAGTAATACGGGGCCTCGCCAGGGCAGGCATCATAATTCCTTTCGGAACAACCCCGTCACGGGTCTTCTGGCTGTGGTTGTCACGACCCAAGAAACTCTTCTTGAGAGGCATGATGAAAGCCTAGAAAGGCACAGGCAAAACAAAAAGAAAATCAGAAGAAGAAGAAAAAGGTATCAAATCCAGCTGAGCAGAAATCCGGGATCAAAAGCACTACAAAAATGCTCCGGAATGCAAAGCAAGGATTTACACGGGTCGCGTGTCGTCACTTTCAGTTCCGACACGTGTCCCGTGGGGGGCATTTGTTGAAAGGTAAAAGTGTGACACGTTTACTTCAGCGGAAATTATAGAATTCATCAGATGATGGTCCGGCGACTTGGCTAGTTGAAGCCTATTCTTGGCGGACAATCGTTCAAGTCATGGACATGATGAAAGGGGTCGTTGAGCCGTGAAGATTAAATGCTGGTTATCAACGGGCCTTCTTACAATATGTTATCAACAGCCTGCTCAGAGGCCAAATAAGTTGTGATTTAAAATGACCCACAAGGTTATTTAAGTTACAAACTTATTCAGTGGGATCCTTCCCCAAAATTCAGCAGGGGAGTTCCGGCCCTTAAAATGGCGCCCGGATTCCCGGTTAAAGTGAAAGTACAAGGAGAACATGTCTCCGTCCAAAGTACAAAGCACGGAAAAATTCGGCAGCACAAGGTCTATAGACCGAGTACGAAGGACAAGTACAAAGAACAAGCTCGAGGAAGAACTCCGAGGCTTGCAAAGGCACCCTCCGATCGGGCAGAACTCGAGAAGTCAGGCGAAACACCAAGGAAACGGAGCAGGACTTCAGCAGCACCTCCGGCATCAACATTTCAGAAATGGGGGTGTGGGGGGTATTTATAGGAAATTTCCCCCCCCCCCCCCTCCATCGGTTAGGACCCTCCTTAACCGATGGTGAGATTACATTCAGTAGGGGATTCCCCTTAACCGATGGTGACCTCATCATGAGGTCACCATCGGTTGGGGCTCTCCCTCTCCCGCATGTAAGGGGTTCATCCCCTATAAATACCCCCACTATTCCATAAGGAAAGGGGTCTTTTACTTGCCCTGGCGAAGCCCTGTTGGGTTCGGATTTGGCTCCGGCGAAGCCCTATTGGAAAATCCCAGAAAAATAGAAAGGAGCATTTGCTCATTCCCTCTCTCATTCTCAAATCCCTCTTGCTTGGTGTGCGAAGGTACAAATCCCCTTCTTTAGCCCGATAGGCCAGGCGCGGAGAGGAGAGCGGTCGGCGTAATCGTCATCGACATTCCTTCTTAATCCCCATCCCCCACATCGAGCAAGTCTCTGTGGGGTGATATTCCCGGGGTTTAAATGCCGTCCATATCGAGCAAGTCTCTATGGACACATGGTATTTAAATACCCATGTTCTCCCCGCCCATCGAGCAAGTCTCTGGGATGGTGGATTTTGTGCTTATATGTATATGTTTTCTTGAGGAGACTTTGCCCAAGCGGAGGTTTTGCCCAAGGACATATTCGTATATTCACAAATTTGTGTTCTTATATATATGTTTCTTAAGACGAAACTCTGCCCAAGTGGAGGTTCCGTCCAGGAACACATATATGAAGATTACAAATTTGTAATTATACAAATATGTTCCTTAAGGAGAATCTTGCCCAGGCAAAAATTTTTCTCAGGGGACATATCCATACAAATACAAACTCGTGTTATATGTATATGTTTCTTAGAGGAAACTTTGCCCAAGCGGAGGTTCTGTCCAAGAACATATTCGTATATTCACAAATTTATGTTCTTATGTATATGTTCCTTAGGGGAAACTCTGCCCAAATGGAGACTCCCCTAAGAACATATCCATAAAATCACAAATTTGTGCCTATACGCATATGTCTCTTAGGAGGAATCTTGCCCGGACAAAAGTTCCCTCTAAATTCATATCCGTATAATCACAACTTCATGTTTTTCTTAGTGGAATCTCTGCCCAAATAGAGACTCTGCCCGAGAACATATCTATATAATCACAAATATGCCCCATTGTGTATATTTTCTCAAAAGGGAATCCCGTTCATACGGGGGCACCTTCCCATCGGATACTCTGCTCAAATAGAGATACCGTTTGAGAATCTATTCACAAAGTGCAAATTTGTGTTTATACACATATATCTCTTTGAGGCATAATCCCTCCGGGTAAAGTTTCTCCCGAGAATACATGGATATAAGTATATACCAATATGAAATATCTCTACAAGGACACCCTGCCTAAGCAGGGACTCGCCAAGACATATTCATATATTCAAAAAAAAAAGATTGTGATAATATACACACATTCAAAGAAAGAAGGATAAGACAAGAACTGCGCTCAGATACTCCAAATGGGAGCACATATGTACCTCCACGAGAACCATACCCGTGGAAATGGACTTTGGACAAAATCACAATATGACAAGGACTTCCATGGAGATACATCCATATGCTCTCCGGAAATTGTACCCGCACATGAGCGAGAAATGAGGAAAAAACTCTGCCTCAAACTCGGACTTTGCTCAAAAAGGGCACTGTAAAAGAACCCCATATGAAAATTGGCACAATCATCCTTCTAATACGGAAGTGTTGCTCTGGGTTATAATACCCCCAAGTTCAGAATTAAAATCCACAGGCATATGTCCGTTCATAATGATAATCCCCATGTTTTCCGAAATAAAAATCCATAATCAACCTTTCGCAAATAGGAGAAAGACCTCAAATCGGTCTACGGTATATACCCGCTCCCCTTTTCAAAAGAAATCAACTTTGGACTCCCAAAACGGCAGTCCTTTCAAAAATGGAATATCCAAAGCAAAAGCATTTCAAAATAATCAAAAGAAACAAAAACATGTCATGATCAGGATTTTCTAAAAAGCATGTATGTTTTTCTCGTCCTTTACTATGAATGGTATTCGGGTTAGAAATTGGTATTAAATAATACCAAGAGTTTTAACTCGATGTAAATGTAACATCGATTCCGGTCGATGGAGATGGAGGTCCAGCACATGCTACCCCAATTGCCTGATGAGAATAGACATAGGACTCAAGAGGTTCAGATTAAAAAACGGCGCACCCGTCCGTTCGCGGACACAACCTGTCCGTTTCACGGACACCATACCCATCTGTTTCACGGACACCATAGCCGTCCGTTCTTCGGACACCAAAATTCTTCTTCCGCATCGTGCGGACTCTTTTTCTGTCTGCTAGACAGGCTGGCACGCCCCGCAAACCCCAATAAACAAAAAAAATCCAAAGCATATGAAATGAATACATGAACCAAATAAAATGAAATGAGCAAAATGAACCAAAAGGACATCACATTCATTGTGTCCGTCCGACCGACATATTTATATGTGTATATCTTTTCCCCCGTGTCAACAGCGGCATGGAGGGATTCTCCAGGTTGATGTTGTGGCATAGCTCAGGCAAGAGAAGACCAGCCCAGGCGCTCAAGTAGTGCGTCGGTAGGACGATACTTCTATCGTGAGGGAAGGGCTCGCCGTCAAATCCCCCAAGCCATGAAAAATATTGGCCAGCGTCGCCGGGCCAGAGCAAGCTGCACACCGCTAGCCAAGGAACAAGCCGGATAAGTAACCTCCGGCCTGATGTTTGCCTCCTCCCCAAATGGGAGGACAAAGGTACTCAACCAGTACACCAGGTACGCTGCAAATAGTCCGGTCTGAAAGCTGCCTCAGATTCCAGCCACGACCCCGAGGCGCGTAGAGATACTTCACGTTGTCCTCCAGGGTGACTGACAACTGCGAATAGTCTGCTGGGTCGTAGCTCTCGCTGGCAAACTCCTTGTGAAAGCAGAAAGGCCCGTGTTGACACGGATTTTTTTCTTCTTGCGATTTTAAATTTATTCATTTTTATTTCATTTCTTTGGCGAATCCATTTATTTTACATGCTTTGGTTTTTGCATTTGCGGGGCATGCTAGCCTGTCTGTCTAGAGACAGAAGAGAATCCGCGCAATGCGGAAGAATAATTTTGGTGTCCATGGAATGGACGGGTATGGTGTGTCCGTGGAACGGACGGTCAGGGGTGTCCGTGGAACGGACGGGTGCGCCGTTTTTAATCTGAACTCCTTGAGTCCCGTATCCATACTCATCAGGTGATTGAGGTAGCATGTGCTGGACCTCTGTCTCCATCGACCGGAGTCGATGTTACATTTACATCGAGTTAAGACTTTTGGTGTTATTTAACACCATTTTAACCCGAATACCATTCATAGCAAAGGGGATGAGAAAATATACATTCTTTTAGAAAATCCTGGTCATGATGTATCATTTTTCTTTTGGTTATTTTTGAAATGCTTTTGCTTTGAGTGTTCCATTTTGAAAAAGGCTGCCCTTTGTGGAGTCCGAGTTATGATTTTTAAGAAGGGAGCAGATGTATTTTCGTGAACCCGTTTGGGGTCTCCCTCCTCTCCTTTTTAGAGAAAGATCATTTTAGGTTGTTTGATGGTTTTATTTTGGAAACCTGAGGATTATTATTGCAGACGGGCGTATACCCGTGCATTTGATTATGAACTTGGGGGAAGTCATAATTCGAAGTAGCATTTCTGTATTAGGAGAGTTGCTACATCAAATTTTTTTATGATGTGATATTCTTTTACAACATCCTTCTTTTAAATGAAGTCCGAATTGAGGCAGAATTTCCTTTCTCCTCGTTCATCGTTTCATTCATTCATCATTCATTTTTTTTTTTACTTGTATGAGTATGATTTTCGGAGAACGTATGGACATATCTCCATAGACGTTCTTGTCAATTTGAAGTTCCTTTCTAGAAACTGTCCACATGAACACAGTTCTTGTGAGTATGCATTCGTGCTGCTTTTTGGAATATCTGAGCACAGTTCGGGTCTTGTCCCTTTTTCTTTGGATGTGTGTATATCAACACAATTTTCATAAATTTAGTTTGGCAGAGTTTCTGCTTATATGGAATGCCTTCATGAAGATATATTCATATGAATATGTACTTATATCCATGTGTCCTCAGAGAATCTTTGCCCAGAGGGATTTTGCCCTTAAGAAAGTATGTGTGTATGAACACAAATTTGCAGTTTATGTATATGTTCTCGGCGGTATCTCTGTTTAAACAGAGTATCCGGTGAGAGGTTCCATCTGCGCATGCAGAATCCCTCCTGAGAAGTATATGCATATAAATGCGAATTTATGACTATATAGACATGTTCATGGGCAGAGACTCCATTTGGGCAGAGTTTCCCCTAGGAAATATACGCATATAAGCGAGTTCGTAGTTATATGGATATGTTTTAGAGGGAGGACTTTGACATGGGCAGAGTTTCCTCTCAAGAAACACATATGTATAGGCACAAATTTGAGTTTTATAGATATGATCTTAGACGGAATCTCCATTTGGGCAGAGTTTCCTCTAGGAAACATATATATAAAAGTGCAAATTTGTGAATGTACGAATATGTTCTTGGGCAGAATCTCCACTTGGGCAGAGTCTCCTCTAAGAAACATATGCATATAGCACAAACACACCATCCCGGAGAGTTAAAACTCGATAGGAGGTGGCACGAATTACAAAGGTATCTAAAATACCATATGTCCAGAATGGACGGTATTTAGAACCTATAGCCCATGGGGGCCTATGCCGCTATTGCGGACTTTTAGCCGAAGAAGTTTGCCGATGCTGTATACAAAAAATTTGATACCTTCACTCACACACAAGAAATGGGATTGAGAGAAGGAAAGCTTTGGAAATTTGAAGAAACTTTCTATTGCTCGGGCTTTGGGAGAGAAGGGGGGCAGCAATTCGCTTCAAAGGGGGCTGTAGCACCTTCTCCCGCCCACCCCTTGAAATGGGGGGATGGGGTGCCTTTTATAGGGGAAGGCACCCCTTACATTGCATGGGATGGGGGGTCCCCAAACCGATGGGGCTTCCATCGGTTAGAGGGAAAGATTCCCTCTAACCGATGGGGCTTCCATCGGTTAGGGGAATGGGGGTCCCTCTAACCGATGGGGGTACCATCGGTTAGGGGGAGGCACACCCTTCTAACCGATGGGGGTACCATTGGTTAGGGGTGTGTGTGTGTTTGAGTGTGTTTTTACTGTTTTCTTTTTTTTCCTGTTTTCAGTTTTTTTTTTTGAAGGGACCCCTAACCGATGGAACATCCATCGGTTAAAGGGGGAATCCCCCCCTAACCGATGGGGGTTCCATCGGTTAGAGGGGGAGACTCCCCTAACCGATGGAAGCCCCATCGGTTAGGGGACTCCCCTTAACCGATGGAACTTCCATCGGTTAGAGGGAGTTCCCCTCTAACCGATGGAAGCACCATCGGTTGGAGGGGTCTGGAGGGGTCTCCCCCTCCAACCGATGGAAGCACCATCGGTTAAGGGGGAAAAACCCCCTTAACCGATGGTAGCCCCATCGGTTAGGGGAAAAAATCCCCTAACCGATGGTGCCTTCATTGGTTTAGGGGAGGGGAATTTCTGGGAATAAATTAATGGGGGATTGACACCAAATTTTATTTTTTATGTCAACAGCCCGTTGTAGAAAAAGCGGAGCCAAGCATCACAGCTCACCCTCACAGTCCCTTTGGAAGCACTGGGACATTCACCCTTACCACACCGGGCCAAATCCCGCCAGACTTTCATCAAATAACGAAAGCTGTGGGATAGAACGTAAGAGCCGGAGCCGGTGGACTGGTCCCGAAGGAGGTCATTCAAACACACTTCCTCATAAAACTGGCCAGAGATCGGGAGACCAGAGATTCTGTGCAAAGCCCAAAGATCGAGGCATGTCTCCCCGTCCGCTACGCAGAAGGTATTGAACCTCTGGTTGAACCGCTCCGCCAGGGCCTACAGAAGCCCGGAATGGCACGGATAGCTGTAAAGAGCGGCGACAACAGCATGGAGAAGGCCAACCTGAGCCAGCAGCTGGTGGTAGTGATAAAGAATGCCCATCAACCACTCCGTTGCGCCGAAGCGGAAGCGGTGAGACGAAATGACGGACCACCGGTCATACCAGCCAGCGGCCTCCTTACTCAAAATCCGGTCCAGGAAACACGACCGGTCATAGCCCTCCGACACGAACTCGGAGCCGGAAGGCAGTAGGATATGCCCGGTAAAGGTAGGGCCGGTCTTGGGCAATCCGTGCACTTCCCATAAGCCCTGTGCAAGCATGAGCTCCTTGACCCGGTCAATGGGTTCTGAGCAAAAAAGCCCCAGTTGGCCTGCCTCTGGGAAATACGCCTGGGCAGTGTAGTTGATGGGAAAGCTGGGGTAGTGAAAGCCGCAAGTCCCCATCATGCTGTCGCGGCCGGCTATAATAGCCCGCTCCAGCTGAGCTCGCTCAGATATAAGAAGCCCGTCGGGACCCTCCCAGTTGACCGGGACAAAGCCCTGGATAAAAGGGAACAAATGCTCGTCCAACGGAAAATGTCCGGGATAATTGCCGCCTCTCCGGTAGCGGTACCCCCGCTCAGTCCGGTCCACCCGGCGCATGTCCACGACGCCCTCAAGCGGCGACGACTCTTCCAAAGGCCCGAGAGCGCATACCTTGACGCCCTTGTCGAGCCGCTCCGGATCGTACTCCCTCAGCGGGGAAAGGGTGAAGCACGGCATCGGATCCTCCGTTCGCTGCACATCATCCTCTGAACGACGTGATGCCCGGCTACTCTCCCCACGATGTTTGGTGGAACGAGGCATCGTCAGTCCTGCCAAACGAATTGTTCGAACGTCAGATAAAAGAACGTTGCAACAAGGCAGAGGAAAGCGAATGCAAAGAAAAAACAGCGCGTTTCGGGGGGGCCACGGGATACCCGCCGTCGTCTACGTCTCCGACAGATATCCCGTGGGGGGCATTTGTTGAACCCGAAATAAATCGGAGCTTAAACAAACCCCGGGCGACAAGATACACCCTGGGGAACCCGGAACGACCGAGGTTGCGAGTTCAGAATGCAGCGCGCGCCCGAAGCACCGCGGGGACGGAGCAAAGCGTACCTCGGACAGCGGAAATCTAGTAACCAGGCCTTCGTTCAAAGCCGCGCACAATCCCAACGCGTCAAGGACGATCAAATGCACGTGCTCCTAGAAAACGGGGTCGAACGCACATGAGATGGCCGAAGACGCACGAGCGGTGCACGTGTGCACAGCACGGCACTGTCGTCAACCAACAACCCAAGGAACGGGAGGCCCGCGGAGCTCTCTTCCGAAAAGAAGCGGAGGAAATGGCCAAGAAGGTGGAGGCCCACCCCTATTTATAGGGGGGGCCAGGCGGTGGCACCCCCGCCGGTTCGGCGGGGTGCGCACCCCCGCCGGTTCGATGGGGGCCGCACCCCCGCCGGTTCGGCGGGGTGCACACCCCCGCCGGTTTGGGCGGAGGCTGCACCCCCGCCAGTCCGGACGGGGGTCGCACCCCCGCCAGTCCAGGCGAGGTGTGCACCCCCCGCCGGTCCGCGGGGATGCACCCCCGCCAGGCCGTACCCCCGCCAGGCCGCACCCTCGCCCGTTGCTGCCTCTCTGCGGCACAAACACCCTGTCACGGACATTGATGTATCCCCCATACCGTGTAACGTCCGACGGAGGCACAAACACCCCGTCGTCGACACTCATGTACACGAAATACTTGTAATCGCCCAGTGGAGGTATAAAACCCTACTAAAGACACAAATGTAAATGTCATGAATATAAATGACATGAGCTTGAATAAAATTGTGGAAATTTATTTGTCATCTGTCTTTCTTTAAATTTCGGCATACGGTCTTTTAACAAACATTACGCATTCGAAGGTATTCGAGTGTTATACTCGATGTAAATGAAACATCGACTTCGGTCGGTGGGGAACGGTCCAGTACACGACCACTCCAATCGCCCTGAACGCGAGCGCACGCGGAAAATAAATGAAATGAAATTCGAGGGTATCAAGGTTCACACCCAATACCCATCGTAAAACAAATCTTTGTCTGTTTCTCGCAAACAGTCTGGCACGCCCGCAAAAGAAAGCGAAAGAGAACAACGAACGGGAACCCTCTTGGGGCGACCAAAGTTCATCTTTCGCGAATTTTAGATATAAAATCGAAAGAAAGAAATCCGCGTTCCAACAGTCGCCAAAAGAGCAGCGGGACCCTCCCATCCTTCGGGAACGAACCTCTGGATAAACGGGAACAAGTGCTCATCCAGAGGGAAGTGCTTGGGGCAGCCATCGCCTCGCAAATAGCAGTACACCCCTTCAAATCTGGCAACTACGTCCAATTCCACCGTGCCCTCGGACGGTGATCGCTCCTCCAAAGGCCCTCGGGCGCACACTGTGACGCTGCGGTCAAGCCGGGATAGGGTCTCCTTCGTGATGGCTGTTGACACGGGGGAAAAATTTCCTATGAAAATATCGCGGTGGATGATTGCGTTCATTCATTTTATTTGGCGTATGTATTTATTGTTTTATATTTTGATATTTGTGGGGGCGTGCCAGCCTGTCTAACAGACAGAAAAAGAGTCCGCGCGATGCGGAAGAAGAATTTTGGTGTCCAGGGAAGGACGGGTATGGTGTCCGTAGAACGGACAGGTATGGTGTCCGAGAAAAGGACGGGTTTGTCCGTGAAAGGACGGGTGTGTCCGCGAACGGACGGGTATGTCCGCGAACGGACGGGTGCGCCGTTTTTTATCTGAACTTCTTGAGTCCCATGTCTATTCTCATCAGGTGATTAGGGTAGCATGTGCTGGACCTCTGTCTCCATCGACCGGAATCGATGTTACATTTACATCGAGTTAGGACACTTGGTATTATTTGATACCGGTCTAAACCCGAATACCATTTCATAGTAAAGGACGAGAAAAATATACATGCTTTTTCTTAGAAAACCCTGATTATGACATGTTTTTCCTTTCTTTTGGTTGTTTTGGAATGTTTTTGTTTTGGATGTTTTATTTTTGAAATGACTGCCTTTTTGGGAGTCCAAAGTTTGATTTCTTTTGAAAAGGGGAGCGGGTATATACCCGTGGACCGATTTGAGGTCTTTTTTTCTCCTTTTTGCAAAAGGTTGGTTATGGGTTTTCATTTGGGAAAACATGGAGATTATTATTGTGAACGGGTATATGCCCGAAGATTTTGATTCTGAACTTGGGGGTGTTATAACCCAGAGCAACACTTCCGTATTAGAAGGGTGATTATGCAAATTTTTATATGAGGTTCTTTTGCAATGCCGTTTCTGAGCAGAGTCCGAGTTTGAGGTAGAGTTTCTTTTCTCCTCATTTCGTACTTGTGCGGGTCCAATTTCCGGAGATCATATGAACGTATCTCCACGGAAGTTCTTGTCATATTTGTGATTTTTGTCCGAAGTCCATTTCCACGGGTATGGTTCTCGTGGAGGTGCATATGTGCTCCCATTTGGGGTATCTGAGCACGGTTCCTGTCTCACTTCCCTTTTTCTCTGGATGTGTGTATATTATCACAATCCCCTTTTTATTATTTTTTTTGAATATGTGAATATGTCTTGGTGAGTCCCTACTTAGGCAGGGTGTCCTTGTAGAGATATTTTCATATTGGCATATGCTTATATCCATGTATTCTCAGGAGAAACTTTACCCGGAGGGACTTTGCCTTAAAGAGATATATGTGTATAAACACAAATTTGCACTTTGTAAATATATTCTCAAACGGTATCTCCACTTGAGCAGAGTATCCGATAAGAAGGAGCCCCCCGTATGAACGGAGTCCTTTTTTTTTTGAGAAACATATACAAACGGGGCATATTTGTGATTATATAGATATATTCTCGGCAGAGTCTCTATTTGGGCAGAGATTCCACTAAGAAATACATTATATAAACATGAAGTTTGTGATTATACGGATATGAATTTAGAGGGAACTTTGTCCGGGCAAGATTCCTCCTAAGAGACATATGCGTATAGGCACAAATTTGTGATTTTATGGATATGTTCTTAGGGGAGTCTCCATTTGGGCAGAGTTTCCTCTAAGAAACATATACATAAGAACATAAATTTGTGAATATACGAATATGTTTTCGACAGAACCTCCGCTTGGGCAGAGTTTCCTCTAAGAAACATATACATATAACACGAGTTTGTATTTATATGGATACGTCCCTTGAGAGAGATTTTTGCCTGGGCGAGATTCTCCTTAAGGAACATATTTGTATAATTACAAATTTGTGATCTTTATATATGTGTTCATGGACGGAAGCTCCACTTGGGCAGAGTTTCGTCTTAAGAAACATATATATAAGAACACAAATTTGCGAATATACGAATATGTCCTTGGGCAGAACCTCCGCTTGGGCAGAGTCTCCTCAAGAAAACATATACATATAAGCACAAAATCCACCATCCCAGAGACTCGCTCGATGGGCGGGGAGAACATGGGTATTTAAATACCATGTGTCCATAGAGACTCGCTCGATATGGACGGTATTTAAACCCCGGGAATATCACCCCACAGAGACTTGCTCGATGTGGGGGATGGAGATTAAGAAGGAATGCTGATGACGATTACGCCGACCGCTCTCCTTTCCGCGCCTGGCCTATCGGGCTAAAGAAGGGGATTTGTACCTTCACACACCGGACGGGAGGGATTTGAGAATGAGAGAGGGAATGAGCAAATGCTCTTTTCTATTTTCCTGGGATTTTCCCAACAGGGCTTCGCCGGAGCCAATTCCGAACCCCCTTTCCTTGTGGAATAGGGGGGGTATTTATAGGGGATGAACCCCTTTACATTGCGTGGGAGAGGAGAGAGAGGGTGCCCCAACCGATGGTGACCTCATGTTGAGGTCACCATCGGTTAAGGGGGGAGAGGGTCCTAACCGATGGAAAGAGAGGGGAGAGAGGGGGAATTTGTCTATAAATACCCCCCCTACACCCTCATTTCCAGGACTTGTTGGAGCCCGGAGGTGCTGCTGAAGTCCTGCTTGTTTCTTTGGAGTTTCGCTCGACTTCTCGGAGTTCTGCCCGATCGGAGGGTGCCTTTGCAAGCCTCGGAGTTCTTCCTCGAGCTTGTTCTTTGTATTCGGTCTATAGACCTTGTGCTGCCGGAGGTGCTGCTGGAGTCCGGCTCCGTTTCCTTGGTGCTTCGCCCCGACTTCTCGGAGTTCTGCCCGATCAGAGGGTGCCTTTGCAAGCCTCGGAGTTCTTCCTCGAGCTTGTTCTTTGTACTTGTCCTTCATACTCGGTCTATAGACCTTGTGCTGCCGGATTTTTCCGTGCTTCGTACTTTGGACGGAGACATGTTCTCCTTGTACTTTCATTTTAACCGGGACTCCGGCACCATTTTAAGGGCCGGAACTCCCCTGCTGAATTTTGGGGAAGGATCCCGCTAATAAGTTTGTAACTTAAATAACCTTGGGGTCATTTTAAATCACAACTTTTTGGCCTCTGAGCAGGCTGCTGATAATGTATTGTAACCAGGCCTGCTGATAACCAACATTTAATCTTCGTGGCCCAACGGCCCCTTTCATCATGTCCGTGACTCGAACCGTCGTCCGCCAAAATAGGCTTCAACTAGGCTAGTCGCCGGACCATCATCTGATGGATTTTGTAATTCCGCTGAAATAAACGTGTCACACTTTTGCCGTTCAACAATGGCACAAGGAGCAAATGAAGGCATCGGGTTGTCCGTACGCCGGACAATCCCCTCCTGTCTGCAGGATACACCGCTGCTCTCCCCATGATGACTTGACGTACGAGACATCTTCGACACAAAAAAGAAGAAGAAAAGAAGAAAGAAAAGCGGCCACAGGATACCCGTCGTCGCCCCGTCTCCGACGAATATCCCGTGGGGGGCATTTGTTGAACCCGGAAAAAATACTGGGATTTAAACAAGGCCCGCACAATAAATCTGCCCGAAAAAGTTCGGAGTTTTGGAAAAACTCTGATCTCCCCCATGTCGAACACCTGAGATAAATGGGTTCGACTTCATATTTTTAGTCCGATTTAATTCGGATGACGTGTTAATGTGACGTTCAAGAGTCCGTTAGGGCGGGATATATACCCTCTGACGGGCAACGTCAACGTCCAGCAGTGCGTCCAAACGAGCGCACGTTGTGCATACGTGTTCGGACGAACAAAACGGCCTTGACGTTCGAAAATGGAGCAAACGCACGTCAAATGGCTGCAAACAGCCGTCAAATATGCGTCAACGGGCAGTCAAATGGGCGGAGAAGACCCCGGGGGGCCCACTTTTATAGTTGTACGGCCTGGACACCTTCCGGGGAGTGTTTGTGCGCAAACACCACCCCCCGCGGGGTGGTGCTATGCGGGACACCCCTTGCGGGGGTGTTTCCTCCCACGGCCACCCCCCGCGGGGGCGCACTGCGCGTAGGCACCCCCCGCAGGGGTGGTTTGGCGCCGGACACCCTCAGGGGGTGCTCCGCAGCACCCCTACCAGTCTGCTGCACCCCCCCCCCCCGTGGGGGGATTTGTGCGCCCAAGGCCCAAGGGGCCGCAACCCCTTCCAGCAGCCCCTCCAAACCCCTATAAATAGGGGGTAGGGGGCTTGAAGAAAGACACCTTTGGAGACTTTGGAACACCCTAAGGGACCTTTTCTTGGGGAGAAAAATCTGAACTCGAAAGTGGAAAAGGCCCTAAAGAGTTGGTTCTTGGGAGAGTTTTGGGGAGAATACCTCTCCGAGTTCCCGTCATCCGCTCGTGCTCCGTCTTCGTATCCCATCCGTACTCTGTGACGTTGGAGGAAGAAGACACCGCAGGTCCATATATATATGACCCAGAATTTTATAATTAAGTCCTTCCGTGTTTTAAAATAACACGCATGTGAAGGCACACTCGTGTAAACGCCCAATGGAGGCACATACACCCCATTGAGGACATGTATGCAAATGTCATAAAAATAAATTTGTTGGAGGATATTTGTGGAATTCTAAATGTCATCTAAACTTTCCTAAATTCGGAAAGATCTTTTAATAAATGTATCGTATCAAAGGTATTCGGATTTTCACCCGATGTAAATGAAACACCGACCTCCGGTTGGTGAGAAATGGTCCAGTATACGACCACCCTAATCGCCTGATAAACGGACACGCGTGGAATAAATATATGAAATATTTGAGGGCTTAGGGTTTGTACCCGATGCACCTCGTAAATATCAATTTTTTTTTTGTCTGTTTATTTTAAACAGTCTGGCACGCCCATGCATAAGACATACATGCACGCACGTATTTTTCCCACATAAACAGATAAATTCCGGCATGTATCAAGAAAGAAAAGAAAAGAAATGATAATCGTCATCTTTCCGCGTTCCACAGGGCATTACTATGGTCCTGTTCCAGATCAATTCTATGGTGGCAGTGTCTTCTTGGCCGAATACAGAATCATATACGAATTTACAAATTTCAAATGCAACATAGCATGCTGCTCAAAATCATATACATATTCTGATCATAACAGAGACATAATTCAGATTGATCGCATGCTGTAGTTTCTGGGAATTTCCTTCAATATCTATTTAATATAGCACATTTCCCATGATGATAACAGACTTAAAATAGTTACAGACGTCATAAATTCACAAAAAATTGGCAGAACGTGCCCCCGATGTCATGGATGAAAACAATAAAATTTTCATGATTTTCTGACATTCACACTAATATTTTATTAATCTAAGTATTGGTATAAATAAAGAAATATTCACCATGCTGAAACCGACTGTCAAATAGGTTCCATATTTTTACTGAAAGCATAACATGCTGACACAATTCACTGGTTAAAATATCAAAATTTTTTGAACTCAGGAACTATTCACAAAATTAAAATAGTAATATTGATTATAGCAATTCAGTCATGGAAATTACAGGAAATAGTCAATATCTGGTTACAAATCCATCACAGCGTGAACATTATCTTGACATGTATTTCTACACAGAAATTTGGATTTTTATCACATACATGCTTCACATACAAAATTTTCTTCTTAAATTTATGCTTAATCACAAATTTCAGAAATTACCCTAATATCAGGATGATTACAGAAAATAACCCAAATAGTAATATGGTAAGGAGTTAACCTACTTAACCCTACACATCTCATAGAAAATCCATTTGAAGTCTGAACATAAAGATATAATTCCAGAAATAAAAATAGGGAAAAAAATAGTAAACAGAAGAACTTGACGGCAATATGGTTGCCGTTAAGTTCAATTGACGGCAAAGGGATTGACGTTAAGTTCATCCTTGACGGCAGTCAAGGTTGCCGTTAACTTGACAGATGACAGAACCCTTCTGGAACCCATATAAACCCCAAATCCGACTGTTGTTTTATTTTCTAAAATCATGGAAAAATCATAAAATGGTAGAAACTAAGGTTGGGAATCCGATCCCTAAGTTACTTGTCTCTAAAACACCAAGAGATCTACGGATTTAGCCGATGAAGTCCACCTTGGCCAACCAAGATGGTTCTCTCTCCGAAGTTAAATCCTCAGCCAGGTGATCTCCTATGCCAGCAGCACGTTGGAGACACCTTCAACCTTCAAAGACACGGCCTCCTAACTTGAAGATGCTTGAACTGAACCTCCACGAAGATCAAAACGCCGGATTTCTCCTCTTCTCCTCCTTGAGACTTGGGGAAGACTCCAAAAACGGGATAAGGTGGCTAAACAACTCCTTTATAAAAGGATAGGTCTTCCCTTAGTCGGTCCAGAGAAGGTCGGAGTCATGCTCTAGCCGTTACCGAAGATTTCGCCCATTTCCTTAACCACACCGGAGCTGGATCGCAAAATTTCCGCGGTCTACACCGCAAGAAGTTGACGGCAAGGTTATTGCCGTCTACCCACGGTTGACGTCTATCGATGTTGCCGTCTACCTGCTGTTGACGGCACACGATATTGCCGTCTACCTGCTGTTGACGGCACACGATGTTGCCGTCAACAACACAGGTCGACACAACCCAATAAATCCTAAATATTCATACATATTCACAGAATTTTTTAAATGCACAGAAAAATAGATAACAATTATAATTTAAATCTATGAATAAAATTCAGGGCATCACAAGGTTTCACTGAAAAGACCCATTACTCTGGTCCCATACGAATCTGTCCGAAAACTCCCATTACCAACCTCCTTTGTACTGCCAACTTCATAAATGCTTGGACCTTAGGAGGAGCTCCGACCCTTCAGGTCTCATGATAATGAGGAAAAGTAGAAGGTTATCCATTGTCCTAAAGAAGGCTTTGTGCAGGTTTTGCCCAAAAAAAACTTGAATAATCTGGTCCCATGTAACCCTCTGAATCACTTTCCTCATGGTCTACTTTCTGAGAAAGGTTAGGGGACTCGCATGGGTCTACTTAGCATTAGGTGCTAGCTGGAATTACTTTCTGGCATCTTAAAGGAAAAAGAGGGACTTTCCATACCAACCTCCCACCTTTGGCCTAGTCCACTTTTACCACTTTATGACATGAACAAATTGAACATGAAATTGAAGGAGAAAGGAGACAAAAAGTGTTAGTCATGAAGAAAGGGAATGGGACCTTAACATTCTGGGGGGAATAGGAGGGGGATTGTGAAACCTTCTTGATGCTTTCTATGCTGACTTTATCTCCTTCTAGTCATTGTGGCATGCCTTTGTCTTTTTTAACTTTACCCTCATTGTTGCCTAAGTATAAAGGTATCATATTAATGAGGGTTTTTGTGAGGTTTTTTTTTTTTTGATGTGATTTGAGCTTAACTCGATCTTTTACTTGTGGACTGGTTGGATTTTGGTCGTTCTTCAGTTATGGCTTCAGTTAGCTTTACTTGTGCTATACAAGTTGTCAGTTGTCTTCAGCTGGGTTTGGGTGTGTGCTCTTGAATTATGCACCCCATAACTTAAATAGGAATTCGAATGACAAATAGACATTGAAAATGATACTAATTGAGTTATTCAGAAATCAGAGCCAGTCTGTCAGATACAACTAGGCATGCTGGTAGTCATATTGGCTAAGGAACTGATGATTGAGATCATAATACGATCCTTAATGTTAACATTACAATAATCCACAAACTGCATGCACATTCTTCGCCCATGCATGGCTTGGACCTCATGGTAATGCTAGTAATCCCAGAATTCATTTCAAAATTCCAACATATGTTGGTGGACTTTTCCAATATTCCCATATATGTAAGCTGGCTATCAAGATTGAGTTTAGTGTGGGGCATTGCCAACATTTTATTGTCCGGTGTAGTCACTAATTGCATTTTGTATGAAGGTGCTTGTTGCTGATACAGACAAACTATTGCATCCTCTTGCCGAAATCTGGGCTGAGCTTGTGAAGTTGGTTCATCAGAAGCGTGGTTATTCATACATAATTGCTGCTTCAAGTTCATTTGGAAAGAATATATTACCACGGGCTGCAGCTCTTCTGGATGTTTCACCTATCACAGATGTCATTGGGATCCCTGAGCCTCGGCTGTTTATCAGGTTTATTTACTTGAATTTTCAACTCTTTTAGTAACAAGTGACTGAAAGAAGATTCAACTTTTAGCATATGAACTTTCTTCTTTCTTCCCATATCGATGATATCCATCTTGAGTGATGCAAAGAGTTTTAACCAGCATTCCCATATGTAAATGCCTAGATGTTCTGTTAATCCTCTGTTATCTTACTGTTCTCTCAAATTAGGTATTTATACTAATCAAATATGGTGGTGGCCTCATAAATGAATGATCACTTTATTCCTTTATGTGTTGATGCCTCATAATGTGCCAGAATTATAGCAGTGTTTTAAGTACTCTATTATTATTGACCTTGCATAAACCAAAAACTTAACATGTCAAACAATGGGCCTTATATACAGATTGAACACTTGTACCTCTTATATAAACAAAATCATCTAGAAGTAGATCATTTTAAGAAGTATAATCCTATGGTTGTATTGCAAAAATCAATGGTTCAATATACTTTTTGTATCCTTGATCATCTCTGAGGTAAAAACATAGAAAAAAAGGGAAAATTAATTTCCGGTCCAAAATTAAAATTTTAATTAATTTTAGGTCCATTGACTCAATTTTATTAACTTTAGATCCATTGACTGTTACTTTATTAATTATACATCCATTCCGTTAACAGGTTAGGTTAGTATTCCTTTAATGACAAAACCAAGATTCAAATCTCGGGGATCGGGATCGGATCGGTCGGCCCAAAACCGATCCGACCCGACGATCCCGAGCCCGGCTCGGCCGAGCCGGGCCGAGCCCGACCGGGTCTGGCCAAGCTAAAGGGGGTGGATCGCCCCCCTTAAAAAAATTAAAAAAAATAGAAAATATGAAAAATAGGAAATATATGAACATTGTATTTATGAACTGAAATACATGAAAAATTGTATTTATTGGAATCGTACATTATATTGTGTGGACATAAGGTTTACATAATCTGTCCAAGACATATAATGTTGGTAATATGCCTCATATTGAGTCAAATATTGACTATAGGCATCTGTGTTCGCATATATGATAGTGATTGGTGTGTAGCCTGGTATTTCAGGCACTTGATATGAGCCATATGACTCATATGAGTCATGTGAATGTGAATCGGACTCAGTGGATTGTGCATATGCTCCACCTCCGGTGTAATATGATGCATCCGGGTATTGAGGATATCTCAAGTAGCCTCCCTGCCCTTGGTAATATCCTTCAGTGGAAGCATAAGATGATGTATCTAACGCTTGCTCCATGGTCTCAAACTCCATCCGTAGCTTTTCTTGACGCTCCCACTCCTCTTGCATCTTCTTCTTCTTCATTAACCAATTCCGTCTATGCGGAATGAAGTTGGGATTTTATCCCGAATCTTCGGATGCTCCTTGGCCTTGGCCTTGCCCTTGCAATTGAGATGCCACTTTCTTCCCCTTTCGTGCATATTGTTGACTTGAGGTTTGTTCTTCCCTCCCTTCCCTACTCCCATGATGTTGATCTTGAGTAGCATGGGTGAAGTCTTCCTCTCCGGTGAATACAATAGGGTCGGGTGGCGGTGCCGGTGGCGGTACACTGCTGACAACTAGGACATCTCCTCCATGATCGGATCCCTCACTAGGAGTACTTGTCTTCGATGTCGAGTCATTAGAAGTTTGGTATTGAACATTATCGCTTGGCTCCGGTGTTTCATCATCTATATCTTCCTCAATCGTCTCCAAGTCTGCAATGCTAATGCCATGTTTCGTGCTCCTTCCTCTTGCACCCACTGTCTTCTTTTGGCGTTTAGGGGCTGGGGGAGTTTCGAACTCCGGAAGCAAAGGCACATCATCAAGCTCACCTAAATGAGACATAAACATGTTAACATGAGAAATAAATAATTTATAAATGATGCATGTACATTGTAAAGGTCATTTACCTTCAGCCCAACCACCTTCAGAATTTTCTCTAGCATCTCCTTCATGGTGCCCATTTCTTTATTAAACCACTTCATGGCATTTCTGACACTCGCCAATTCCTTGGAGGTTGAAGCTTGGCTCATGAAGATTGAATTGGTGTCTGCCTGAAGAGTACATAGGATTTGTCCTTGAGCATCAAGTCTCTCTATTACAGGCTTCAGATTGATTATAATCTTCTGCTTTACTGGCCTTTCAAAGGGAGTATTTGACAACATTGGAATTTCAGATTCTACTTCTTTCCCTTTATTCTGAGCCTCTGAAGCTGGAGAAGGCTCATCATCATCTGAACTGGAGGAGCTGGCTGTCTCCCCTTCTCTGACATCTTCTGAGCCACGAGGGATGTTATCATTTTCTGGTGCAGAGCCCACTGGTTGATCAAGGTGATCTCCTTCTTCTGCTTCAATGTCCGTTGACTGCTCCCCCTGAGCAGGAGCTTCTTCTTCATTTGATACCTGCTCCCCTGAATGGGAGCATCCGCCAATACAGAGTCACCCTGACCATCTGGGTGCTCTAACTCTACTGGTACATCTTCCATTTGAACATCAAAGTGGCCTGATGCCACAGCCTCTTCAGCTACACTCCCACACGCTTCAGGAGCACTTGAGATGAAAGGAATCGAATCAATGATATCTGAAAGAATTGATGCAACTACAGTTGATGGTAGTGGGTCCTCAACTGGAATAATGTCTTCTGGGAGAATATCCTCAATTCTCCTCTCTGCAAAGATTTGAACAGATTCTTCTAGAAATTCTGAAGCTGCTACAGACACTCTTTCTTCTTCTACTGTACTTTCAGACTGAACTTCTGCTATAGAGGGGCCTGAAAATTCTGCTGCTCCAACTACTGGCACTGAAACTGACTCTACTGGCAATTCTGGAATCATATCTGTTGATCCCATCTCCTGATGAACAACTGAGGTGTCGTCAATGATGGCTTCGCCTTCAGCAACTGAAGCCTTGACCCAGACACCATTTTCCACAGAGAAGCCACTCTTCTTCAAGTTCCTGGACCTGATTGCTTGGCCCATTTTCTCTACAACTGCCCCAGAAAGATCAATACCGAAGTGTTTGAAGATCTTGGTAAGTAGATGGGCATAAGGCAGGGACACATTGAACTTACTCTTGGTGTCCCAAATCTGATCTCTGGCAAATTTCATTCTTTCCATTATCACTGCGGCCATATTTATCTCCTTATTTTGAATGGCACAGTACATCATGTCTGAGTCGGCCTTTGTGCAAGATGAAAAAGTTGCACTTCTGGGAACTAAGATTTGACAGACAATAAAATGAAGGAGGCGGTTGAAGGCAGAGAGTTGATTTATATCGATCTTGCCGTCCCTCAGCTTGAATCCTGGCCCGATAATTCCCAAACCTTTCACTTGGGCGTCCACCGTGTGAACCCCACTAAATCCGGAGGTCTTCACATTAAACAACATCTTCAGCAACTCAGGGTCTATCCTAATCATGATTCCCTTTACTGAAGAAACTAGAGACCCATCTTCCTCTGTTTTCATACACACGAAGAAAGCTTTTACCAAGTCCGGATAACTGACCTTTGAAAAGGTGGAAATTTCTGTCCACTGCATCTGATTGATCAAATCTACCACGTTGCTCATTCCACTTTTCTTCAGATTAGCGACATCGACTTCTTTATGGCCACAAAGCTTCGTCTTCACAAAGGTAAACCTCTCCTGCTGCTCAGGAGTGAGAAATTCGGCGCTGTAGCCACCCAAACTGCCGGCGATGACTGGTGCGGCCATGGATTTAGGTGGGAAAGGCGCTGGAGGGTTGAGACGGAAGGTGAAGAGAAGGAACCCTCAAGAAATTTTGCGGGAAGGAGGAGGAAGGTTCAAATTTGCTGAGGGTTAAGATAGGAGTTGCTAGGGCATCGGCTCATGCGACAAGATGAAAAAAAATGGGAAAAGGTAGACGATGAGATACGAATCGTTCTGCCATTGATTTTATGAATAAATTAATGCGATGTGGAAAGTGAGGCGCCAAAAGGCGGAAAAGGACAAAAGATGTTGACTATTCAAACCAACTTCAATGAGAGAGCGGTGACAAAGAATAATTTGAATTTCTTTTGCTTAATGCCATGGAGGGAAAAAGTACTTAATTCTGAAATTTAATGTGCCATTTGTAAGCAAACTTTTATCACAAATTGCACATGCCTAATTCCCTTCTAAGCGATGTAAATCTCTCTTCAGGTAAGGCTTTTGTGAAAATGTCTGCTAATTGTCCATTTGTATTAATAAAAGATATTTCAATATTTTCATTTGCAACATGATCACGAATAAAATGATATCTAACCTCAATATGTTTGGTCCTTGAGTGCTGAACTGGATTCTTGGTGAGATTAATGACACTAGTGTTGTCACACAGCAGTGGGATGAATTTAATGTTTAATCCGAAGTCTTCAAGTTGTTGCTTTATCCATAAGAGTTGCGTACAGCAATTTCCAGCAGCTACGTACTCAGCTTCAGCAGTGGATAGTGCTACTGAATTTTGTTTCTTTGAAGACTAAGATATTAAACATCCTGCAAGAAATTGACAACCACCACTGGTGCTTTTTCTATCTAATTTGCATCCAGCATAGTCAGCATCAGAGTAACCTACTAAGTTAATTTCATAGTGTTTTGGATACTATAGACCTAAGTCATGAGATCTTGCTAAATATCTAAATATTCTTTTTACTGAAATTAAATGTGATTCTTTAGGATCAGCTTGATATCTAGCATACATGCATACACTAAATAGTATATCTGGTCTACTAGCTGTTAAATAAAGTAGTGAACCAATCATACCTCTGTAGATCTTTTGATCCACTTTCTTACCATCTTTGTCACTGTCCATTCTTGTTGATGTGCTCATTGGTGTTGACAGTGGCTTGGTATTTTCGAATCCAAATTTCTTTAAGAGTTCTTTTGTGTACTTTGCTTGACAGATGTGAGTTCCTTCCTTTCCCTGTTTGATTTGTAATCCAAGGAAGTAATTAAGTTCTCCCATCATGCTCATTTCAAATTCTCCCTGCATCAACTTTTCAAAGTACTTGCAAAGGGATTCATCAGTAGATCCAAAGATAATATCATCTACATAAATTTGGACTAATAGAATGTGTTTGACCTTTGATTTTATGAAAAGAGTACTATCTACTTGACCTCTACTGAAACCATGGTTTAAAAGAAAAGAGCTAAGCCTTTCATACCAGGCTCTAGGTGCCTGTTTTAAACCATATAATGCCTTATGAAGTTTGAAAATATGATTGGGAAATTCTGTGTCATCAAAACCCGGAGGTTGTTCCACATAAACTTCCTCTTTTATAAAACCATTTAAAAATGCGGATTTAACATCCATTTGAAATAATGTCAAGTTCAAAGCAGATGCATATGCAAGTAATATTCTAATGGCCTCAAGTCTAGCTACAGGTGCATAGGTTTCATCGAAATCTATGCCTTCCTCTTGAGAATAGCCTTGAGCTACCAATCTGGCCTTGTTTCTTAAAATTGCACCAGTTTCATCCAGTTTATTTCTGAACACCCATTTGGTGCCAATGACTGGATGGTCTGATGGTCTAGGAACAAGTGACCATACTTGGTTTCTCTTGAATTGATTTAATTCATCTTGCATGACTACTATCCAAGATTCATCAGAAAGAGCTTCATTGATTGTTCTAGGCTCTATTTGAGAAACAAAAGCTAGATAATCACAAGGAACTACATTACCTCTTGTTCTTACCCCTATGGATGGATCACCAATGATGTTTTCAGGTGGGTGATCTTTCTTGTATCTCCATTCCTTTGGAAGATTTTCATGAGTGATTTCTTCTTGTTGCAATTCTTCCAGAGGCGGATCGTCCTTGTCCTCAATTGATGTATCTTTTAGTTTCTTGGACAGTTCATCTGCATCATCATTGTCACTATCTACTTCCTTTCTCAAGGAAGGGTTAGTTTCATCAAAAATAATGTGCACAGATTGTTCAATCAATAAGGTACGTTTATTAAACACTCTATAGCCTTTGAGTTTAGAAGTGTACCCCATGAAGATGCCTTCATCTGATTTGGCATCCAACTTACCAATGTCCCTTTTTCCATTGTTGTGAATGAAGCAGGGACATCCAAAGGTTCTGAAATGGCTGATCTTTGGCTTATTCCCTTTGAACAGTTCATATGCAGTCTTTTTCAGGATAGGCCTGATCATTACTCGGTTGACAATATATCTTGCTGTGTTGACTGCTTCAGCCCAGAAATATCTTGGCAGATCATATTCTGAGAGCATAGTTCTTGCCATATCCAGTAGGGTTCTGTTCTTCCTCTCAGCAATACCATTTTGCTGTGGTGTCCTTGGTGCTGAGAAATTATGCTCAATTCCCTGATCATCACAGAATCTAGCAAACCTTTCATTTTGAAATTCACCACCATGATCTGATCGGATAGACATAATGCTGAACTTCTGATCTTTCTGCACTTTCTTGCTGAAACTAACAAAGTTTTCAAATGTCATCTTTATGCTCTAGGAATGATACCCATGTATATCTTGAATAGTCATCAACTATGACAAATCCAAAGTTCATTCCTCCAAGACTGGTAGTCCTCATTGGCCCAAATAGATCCATATGTAGGAGCTCTAAGGGTTTTGAGGTGGTCACCACCGTCTTTGACTTGAAGGAGCTTTTGGTGTGCTTTCCCTTAGCACAGGGTCCGCATACACCTTCCATTTTTGCACTGACCTTTGGCAGACCTTCTACAAGATTTTTCTTTAGCAATTTCCTCATGCCATCTAAACTGCAATGACCAAGTCGTCTGTGCCATAATTCTGTAGATTTGTCTTTGCTTGCTGTCAGACAAATATTTTGCTCTTTGAGTTCTTCAAGATAGAGCACATACAAATTCTTTTCTCTATTTGCTTCAAAGATGACTGCTCCATCCTTCACTATGCTGCACTTTGACTCTTGAAACTTGATCTGATGGCCTCTGTCACACAGCTGGCTGATGCTGATGAGATTGTGCTTGAATCCCTTGACTAATAACACATCTTCTATGACAGCTTTTCCTTTGTTATTTACAGAGCCACTGCCTATTACTGTTCCTTTCCCATTATCTCCATAAGTGACTGTTCCTTCTTCAGCTTGGAGATGCGAGAATAACTTCTGGTTGCCTGACATGTGTCTTGAGCACCCACTATCCAAGTACCATTTGGATGCTCTTGAGCACCCACTATCAAGCTTTAGGTACCCAAATTCTTTTGGGTCCTGATTGGTTGTATTGATTTTGTATCCATTTTGTTGGGTATGTAGTTATAATATGTCCTAACTTAGTGCAGTGACCACAATAGGATAACTTAGTTACTTTTTCTATATATTTGAAATCAGCTTTGTATGCTATATCTTGTTCAGGTACAAATTTTGGTGTTGGATATGTTTTAGGATAAATTATGGTTTCTTCATTATCTGGGGGTGTATATCCTAATCCATTTTTCTTCTTACCTGATCTTCTAGCGCCTTTTAATATTAGTGAGTTTTTACCATTAGTAAATTTCTCTAATGTGCTTGATAGTTTATCATTTTCTTTATTTAAGTTTTTAATTTCTTTTCTTAATTCATCTGTACTTTCCTATTTTTTCAATTTTGTTATTTGTTCATTCTTAGCTTTTAGGTCTTCACATAACAATTCATTTCTTCTTTTAAGTTCAGTTATTTGACTTTCTAATTGTTCATTTTCTGATTTTAGATCTGAGTTTGTATTTTCTATACAGATTATGTTTTTCTTGCTCACTTTTAATAATTTGGTCACTTCTTTATATTTTTCATATAGTTCGTTGAAAGCCTCTTCTAAGCTATTGGAATCTGAATCATTGCATGAATCAAAAGAGGAGTCAGAAGTTACCTTATCTTCAGTATTTGCCATGAAGGCTAAGTTGGCCTTTTCTTCATCACTGCAAGAACTTGACTCACTGTATGAGTCACTACTGTTTTCCCAAGCTGCTGCCATCGCCTTCTTTCTGTACTTTCTAAACTTCTTGGAACTGTCCTTCTTCCTGAATTCCGGCTTCTTTAACTTTGGACACTCAGTTTTAATGTGTCCTGGCTTCTTGCATTCATAGCAGACGGGTTCTCCTTTCTTTATTTCTTTTCCATCTGGCTTCTTGAATTCCTTGTTTCTCTTGAAGTGCCTTCTTCCAGATTGGAATTTCTTCTTCTTAGCCAAAATTCGTTGTAATTTTCTAGATAGCATAGCTTCCTCATTTTCACTGTCTGCATCGCTTTCACTTTCAGCTGAACTTGCTTTTGGTGAATCTTCTTCAGCTTTTAAGGCGTTGGAGTGCTTCTTTCTGCTCGAGGACTCTTCTAGCCTTTCCATGTTGATCTCATGGGCCATGAGGGACCCAATGAGCTTTTCTACAGACATTCTCTTCATGTCATTAGCTTCTTCTATTGCTGTGACCTTTGGGGTCCATGAGGACGGTAAGGATCTAAGTATCTTCCTTACCATGTCTCCCATCTCATAGGTTTTCCCCAGACTAGCTAGTCTATTTGTGATGTCAGTGAACCGGCTAAACATTTGAGTTATGGACTCATTTGACTGCATCTGAAATCTTTCATATTGAGTGACAAAAATGTCGATTCTTGTTTCTTTTACTTTGTCCGTGCCTTCATAAGTAATCCTGAGCTTTTCCCACATTTCCATTGAGGATTTGCAGGCTGAAACTCTGTTGTATTCCTTCTTACTTAGAGCACAGCATAGGATGTTCTTTGCTTTACAATTCAGGGAAATCTTCTTCCTGTCATCATCTGTCCATTGTGCTTTCTCATTTGTGACTAACAGATCACCTTCTTCTACTATGGACCAAATTTGATAGTCGTGCCCTTGTAGAAAGTATTCCATTCTGGTCTTCTAGTAAGGATAATCTTCACCATCGAAGAGAGGGGGTCGGTTGACAGACTGACCTTCAAAGTTACCTTGGGCTGCCATGGATCTTTACTCTTCAGATCGTTGGATCCTTTTTCTTTGTCGAAAAGACTCGCTCTGATACTACTTGTTGCCCAGTTGAAGAGCCCAGATGGGGGGTGAATGGGTCTTTAAAAATTAATCTAGAAGATACCTGTAACTAAAAACATTCACACAAACGTTCTTCGAAGTAGGTTAGTGACAGTTAGTTGAAATAACAAACGCACAAAGAAGACAATCACACAACACGAAGATTATCCTGATTCGGACCTCCTTTCCTTAGGAGTCCTACGTCCAGTCCCTGAGCAACAACTCAAGATTTCACTAACTAGGGTACAGTCCCCCTAAGGACACTACAACACCCAGCTCAGCTGGTCTTCCTTCACACCCGAAGGGAACAACACCCTGGATACCACACCAGGTCTTCCTTCACACCCGAAGGGAACAACACCCTGGATACCACACCAGGTCTTCCTTCACAACCGAAGGGAACAACACCCTGGATACCACCAGGTCTTCCTTCACACCCGAAGGGAACAACACAAATAGAGTGAATGAAATCTAAGCCCCTAGATCAAGCTTTTGATAAGTAAGGATCTGAAGCAACTAGCACTGAGAGCAAAGGATCTTAATCTAAGCTCACTCTCAGAACTACACAAGCTCTCTCAAGATTTTCACAAACTAGTGGAGAGCAAAAGAGCAAAAGCTAAGTGGAATGAAGGTTCTTGCTCTGGACTTTCTTCAGCAGAATTTGAATGCTTGAATGCACGATCTATCTTCTTCTGTTCTTCTGACTTGAATTTATATCTTCAATTTGAAATATAGACGTTGAAGTGTCCGTTGTCTCTCTTTTGAGTAGTCGTTAGACTGAATGACATCTGGAGTCTTGGAAGCTTCCTGTCAACAGTCTTTTGATCACTTGAGCACGCAAAGAGATGAGATCTTCAAAGATATCCGTTGGCTTCTATTTGTTTAACGTTGTACCGTGAAGCTGGATCAGAGGTTTGCACAAATGTCAAACTCAAATAGCAGACAACTAAGCTGTCTCTGATGTCAGTCAACGTTAGTAGCAATAGACATGGAAATAGTAATGCCAAATAGCTTAAGTCTAAAGGACGTTATCAGAGTAGGCATGAGATGGTCTGCATGCATGCAGAGATACGTTCAGGTTTCATTAAATGCAGGTGCGTCAGAGAGATGTCTACGTGGACTTTGACTAGTCAACAAAGATCATATCACGTTAATATGAAATCGATGACTATATGACTTATGAAATCGTTATGAATAAGTCAGGTTGACCAAGTCGTTGTGATACAGAAGAAGTCGTTGTGAAACACTTAACAAATCGCTATGAGATGCAAATCGTTGTGTTTCTGAAGAAATCGATATGAAACACTTAACAAATCGTTATACAAAATAAATCGTTGTGAACATTTATCAAGTCGTTATGAACTCTAAAGAAATCGTTATGGAACATGAAGTCGTTACAATAAGCAAGTCGTTGCGAGTTCTAAAGAAGTCGTTACGGTAGCTTATGAAATCGTTACAACAAGCAAGTCGTTGCGCTTTCTAAGGAAATCGTTACGATAACTTAAAGAGTCGTTATGACAGGCAAGTCGTTACGAGTTTCTAAAGAAATCGTTGCGACAACATATAGAGTCGTTGCGACAAGCGAGTCGTTACGAGTTCTAAAGAAGTCGTTACGGTAACTTATGAAATCGTCACAACAAACAAGTCGTTGCGCTTTCTAAAGAAATCGTTACGATAACTTATAGAGTCGTTATGACAGGCAAGTCGTTACGAGTTTCTAAAGAAATCGTTGCGACAACTTATAGAGTCGTTGCGACAGGCAAGTCGTTACGGTAACTTATGAAATCGTTACAACAAGCAAGTCGTTGCGCTTTCTAAGGAAATTGTTACGATAATTCTATTGAAATCGATATGCTTATAAAGAAATCGTTATGGCCTTCAATAGAAGTCGATAAGGACTTAGAGAAATATGATGTTGAAAAGATTAAGGCTTCAGAGAAGTAATGCATACCTTTATTGGCTTGTTTGACCTTGGTATTTCTCCTGTATTTAAGACTTGTGAAATATTCATTAGATATAAATGATAAACTCTTGTTTGGTTTTGTTAATCATCAATATATATATATATATGTAATTAATTAAAATTACATGGGGACAGACTGGTCATCAAGGTCCCCCTAGTTAGGCCTTAACCGGGGGGAGGTCCCCCCGGTTAGCCTAAATCGACAGTCCCCCCGGTTAAGGAAAACCTCCCTCCGGTTAGGCCTTAACCGGGGGGAGGTCCCCCCGGTTAGCCTTAATCGGGGGGACAGTCCCCCCGGTTAAGGAATTTTTTCCTTAACTGGGGGGAGGTTCCCCCGGTTAGCGGCCTTAACCAGGGGGGGGGGGTCCCTGTTGACACTGAAAATTAAACAACAAAAAGAAAAACCCCCTGAAACTCCCAAAAAACCCGGCCAGGCACGCACAGAACACCCCCGTCGGGGCCCTGTGCGCGCGGGCCACCCCCGCCGGGGCCTTGTGCGCACGGGCCATCCCTGCAGGGGCCCTGTGCGCGCGGGCACCCCCGCCGGGGCCTTGTGCACGCGGGCACCCCCGCCGGGGCCCTGCGCGCGCGGGCCACCCCCGCCGGGGCCCTACGTGCATGGGCCACCCGCGCCGGGGCCCTGCGCGTGCGGGCCATCCTCGCCGGGGCCCTGCGCGCGCGGGCCATCCTCGCCGGGGCCCTGCGCGCGCGGGCCATCCTCGCCGGGGCCCTGTGGCGGGGGCCCTGTGCGCGCGGGCCACCCCCGCCGGGGCCTTGTGCGCGCGGGCACCCCCGCCGGTCCCTTAAACCTCTATAAATAGGGGGTAAGGGCCGTGAAGAAAGCGGGCCTTTTTCCGAAAATTTGACGAGGATTTCCGCCCTTTGGGCTGGGAGATGAAGTCCCCCTTCTTGGGGGGGGGGGAACATGTTTGTTCTTCATATGAAGACCCTCCATATGGGCCCAAGGTTGTGTAAAATTACACAAAAGCCCCTGGGGAGAAAAAGTTTATGCATGCGAGTAAAATTACACATATGCCCCATCCATGGGCCCAAGTTTGTGTAAAATTATAGAAAGCCCTCTGGGAGTATAAAGTTTGTGTGTGTGTACATCAAAAGTGCACATATACCCCTGCTGCTCCGGAAAGTTGCAGAAATGCTCGGAGATCCTGGAAAGTACAGGAATACCCCTGCTGCTCCGGAAAGTTGCAAAAATGCTTGGAGATCCTGGAAATTGCAGGAATACCCCTGCCGCTCGGAAAATTACAGACACATCCTGCTGTCCTGGAAAATTACAGGAATACCCCTGTTGCCCAGAAAATAGCGAATACGTCCTTGCGGCGCGAAAAATGGCAAAGATAACCCGGCAGTCTGTGCCTCTTGTCCAACCCGGTGGAGTGGGACCCACGTCGCTTCTATGAAGTGGCGTGCGCTCTCTTGGGTGTGACTTGAAGCCGGACTTATGGGGAGTTCTCGAGAAATGTCACCAAATGGCGGGGAAGTCCAAGCAAGCCGATAAATGGCAGGAGCATCCGGAGAAGTCAAATTAATGACGAAAATACTCGGAACCACTCCGAAAAGTCAAGAAATGACTGAAAGGCCTGGCTCACGCCGTTTGTACGGCCCGGTGGAGCGGGACCCACGCCGCTTCTATGAAACGGCGTGCGCTCTCCTGGGCCTGGCTTACGGCAGGCCACTCCAAGTCTTGGGATTGTCATATAATGGCAAGAACCCTTGTACATGTCGAGACATGGTCGAAAGCTCCGGGAGGTCAAGATATGACCGGAAATCCCCGGGAGGCCGAGAAATGATCGAGAAGCCTCGTGAAAAGCCTCGAGGTTTACTAATTTCGAACACCTGAGATAAACGGGTTCGAAAGAAATAATGAAACAAACACCGTGCGCCTTGCACCCTTGGGCACTCCCGACGTGAAGAAGTTCACTGTTTTTGTTCTAAGGGGAGGAAAATACCTCTCTTCGAGCTCTCTTCGTTGGTGCGTGCTTGCTTGCCCGGGCTCCGTCCGCACTCCGTTCGACGTGGAGAAAGTGAAGACACCGCAGGTCACTCCGCAGGTCAATATATATATAAGACCCGGAAGTTTTGTAAATAAGTCCTTCCGTGTTCTAAAATAACACGTGCGAAGGCATGTTGATGTAAACGTCCAATGGAGGCATAAATACCCCATTGAGGACGTAAATATAAATGGCATGTTAATGTAAACGCCCGATGGATGCATAAATACCCCATTGAGGACATAAATGCAAATGTCATAAATATTTGAGGACACTTGTGGAAATTTACTTATCGTCTAATTTCCTTAAATTTCGGCATAAGGTCTTTTAACAAACGTATCGCATCAAAGGTATTCGGGTTTTTGCCCGATGTAAATGAAACACCTTCTCCGGTCAATGGGGAACGGTTCAGTACACGACCACTCCAAACGCCTGAAAATACGGACGCGCGTGGAAAAAAATATAAAATATTCGAGGACTCAGGGTTTACACCCAATGCACCTCATAAAAATAAAATTCTTTGTCTATTTATTGTAAACAGTCTGGCACGCCCGAAACGTAAAATTTTTTTCGAGAAGGCGTACATACATCCGCAATACGTCGAACTCTTTAAAAATATATATTCTGCGTTCCACAGTCCCCCCGGTTAAGGGCTTCCCCCTTTAACCGATGGGAAATCCCTCCGGTTGGGGATTTTAAATGGGGGTTTCTCCCCCTGGCTTCTATAAATATCCACCCTCGGGCTTCACGAGGGGTGTTGATGCCGTGAAGAACTTCGTGTTGGCCCTTTTGGTACGGCAGCAAGTTCACCTAGAGGGGGGTGAATAGGTTTTTCTGGTTTCTGCAAATAGAGATTTAAACACAGAAAATATACCACTTGAAACTTTGGTTAGTTAGTGTGATAAAGAGTAGTGCGGAAGCAAATAAACAATCACACAAAGGACACAGGAGATTTATCCTAGTTCGGCCCTTCCCACATGGAAGTCCTACATCCAGTCCTCAAGCAATATCTTAGGATTTCACTAACCGAAGGTACAGTCCCCCTCAAGGACACTACAACACCCTGGATACCCCACCAGGTCTTCTTCTCTTTCCCGGGCAAGAAGGCAGCCCACTTCTTTTCTAGGCTCAGAAGCAAACCTACTTCTTTTACAGGTTCAGAAGTAAACCTTCTGGAACAAACCCCAGTGCGGTTCTGCTAGACTTAAACCCCCAGCTAGGTCCTGTTGGTACAAACCCCAACAAGGTTCTGCTAGACACTAACCTCTAGCTAGGTTACACACTGTATACAGTCCTACAGCTGGACAAGGGTCTTTCTTAGAAAAGAAAGAACAAGACTGAGAGCTAATACAAGATGAACACTATGGACTTAGCTCACAGTCACAGACTCTCCCCCAAGATTACAATAAGCATAGGGAGAATGGAAGAGAAGAAGGCTTGAAGGCGATGAAGACTTCTGCTTGAAAGCTTCTGTAGATTTTGGCTCGAACTCTTCTCTCTTTCTCTGAGTGTTTGTGGCGTGAAGGTTTTCTCACAGTTGTACACTCCTTGAAGGATTTTCAGGAAGGCTCTTATCTTTCTTCAGTCATGCTTCATCTTTTATATGAGAGGCTTTTGAAAAGGATCCGTTGAAGAGATCCGTTGGAGTTCTACCCGTTGCTCATCTCTTGTCTTGATCACTCTTGTGATCTTCGAGGTCTGTGAGCATGGAAGAAAGTGTTAGCATAAAAGAGTGTTTACATGAAAGCTGTGCATGCTACTGTGTTTTTCTTAACATGCTAAAACTGATAAGTCATATCTTTTTCTGACAGGACTGAGAAATTACGCATGCAGCTTTTTGTCAGAAGATATTTGACTTTTCATTTAGGCGCCAAAAACACTTGAACATACAAGAGAAATCGATGTGAATATGACTTATAAAATCGTTGTTTATTTATAAGAAAATCGTTGCAAGATTATGAACAAATCTATGTGATCACTTATGAAATCGTTATGCAAGCAAATCGTTGTGATCACCTGAAGAAATCGATGTGATCACTTATGAAATCGTTATGCAAGCAAATCATTGTGATTACCTGAAGAAATCAATGTGATCATTTATGAAATCGTTACGAGACCCAAATCGATGTGAAACTTATCAAATCGTTATGAGAACGAAATCGATATGAGGGCAAATCGTTGTGGCTATAAAAGGAATCGTTCTGAGATCGATTTCTTAACAAATCGTTAAGGCCACTTAGCGAATCGTTCTGAGATCGATTTCTTAACAAATCGTTATGACTTAGCGAAGTCGTTGTAGCGCTTAAAAAAATATCAATTAAAACCAAATCGTTGTAGCTCTTATTAATTTTGGCACTTGAACTGAAATCGATGTATATTGATTAAACATCGATTTTATCATTTTAGTGCGCCATATTGCATCAATGTGAGACTCAGCATTTTGCTATGAGATTGATGCGACACAGATAAAACAAAATATTCAATAGTATTTAATCAACAAAGATATATATGAAATTATCATAAGTTTTGTTATCACCAAAATATAAGGACAACCATAAAGTGGTTCAACACTTCGTATTTCTTGGAGATCCTTCTGACGGAGTGTTGTTTGAATTTGGACTTTGCAAGTGCTCAGTGCTTCTTCTTGCAGGCGTATTTTGGAGTTGTAATTTCCTTCAAATTCTGGGTCTTATTGACCTTGTGCTGTTGAAAATTGTTCATAACTTGTCTTCTCCGAAGCGTTTGTTCTTCCCGAAATTGTACTCCATTGGAGAGTTTGCTGTTGACTTCATCAATAAGTCTTCTTCTTTAACTTGAAAGGGACCTGAATCCAATATTACCTAAGTAACCATAACATTACCTTAAGTAACCATTGGATCAGTATAAATAGCTTCTGACATCCCTTTATGGATATCCATTGCAAATTTTTCGGGGTTCAACATACATCAAGCCCATGTGGAGGTTCTCATTAAGAGCAGCTGACACATTTTCCCATGTCTATCAGAGCTAATAGTCATAAAATGTTTCCTGTTGATGTGATGAACTAAGGAAGAGAGCTTCAAGGGGCATATGAACAGAGGGATGCTAACTTCCCACTGAAACCTGGTGAAGGAAGAGGAACAGCACATGTGATAGGAGAGGGATCTTGCTTGGCAGCTTATTAGTCATTCGCAACATCATGGAATTTCTTTTTGGTTTGAAAGAAAGGTCTTGTGTCTAATAAAAACTGTTTTGGCTCGGTATCATATGTATATATGTAGTTTTACTGTTTATCTGTATGGAAGGTGGGGAGGGCACATTTACCTGACAATAAAGAGAGCTGTTACAAAGATCACTGGATTGAATCCCCTTAATACCCCAGAGCACGTGATTCTCTAATTTACTTTTGTTGTTCTTGTGTTGGCACTTTCAAGAAAATATGAATGTTTTGCCTTAACAAAATGACCTTTATAATAATCATCATCTTTCTCCATGTTTGTTCTGCGGTCGATCCTTAAGGGTTTAATATTTTGATTGATTTTCGTTTTCATGGACCATTTTTTATTCTATGGCAGGCCAATCTATGCTGGAAATGCACTTTGCACTATAAAATATACAGGCTTGGATCCTTGCATGTTGACCATCAGATCAACATCCTTCTCCTTGCCAGTGACAGAACCAAAAACTGATGCAGCACCGATTTTGAATGTTGATCTATCATCACTTGGTGAAGGTTGGTCTTATATTTGCTTGGCACTTGTACCTTTCCTTTATGGATGCTACAAATTTTGGGGATTTTTTAGTGCATGTCATCCTTAGAAGAAAAATGATTCGTTTATCCCTCCTGCAGTTCCATTTAAAGGCTTATCAATTAAGCTGCCAATAGTGTGCAAAAGACCGTGGAATGGTTTGTTTTCACATATTAAGTGATCCTTTGTACATAAAGATTGGTGGAAAAGCCATTCTATGGTTCTTTTTACAGTACACTGTGGACATATGATTGATATGTATGCAAAGGCAAATGCAAATGCAGGAGTTATAAGTCTGTGTTTTCTAATTCTAAGGATGATTTATATGATGTTGAAATCATAGTTACTGGGAAGCAACTGTTAAATATTTCGAATTTGGCTTCCCATTTCTTGCATTTACTTCTCATTTAACCTTCATTTGTAATTCAAATGTTAAGTGAGGAATTTCTTACTTTCACTTCCCTTCCCTCATTTCTCATCCTGGGAACCATGTGAAGGTAAAATTGGCATCTTCTTCTAGCATAAAATAAACAGTTTATTGGGTTGCATGTGAATAAATGTACAGATATTTCACCTTCCGAAAATTGTGTAAATATTGTCACTGGTTTCCCTATCTAGGATTGTCCAAAAATGTAATGAACTTAGCTCTGTTCCTCTGTACTTACTGTCATGGAGATTGTAAATTCGTAATGCTTATGTTTATTCTTTTAACTCTTCAACTACTCAAGAAATGTGTGTTCAAGGCTTTACTGCTTAACTTGTTAAAGGACCAATTCATTTCATCAAAGATGGTAACTTACTTGACAGTGTTAATGTCACATTAAAAACTAAGAGTTGTCACAACTCTCTATTGGACGCGGAAATTTTCTTTGGGGAAAATATGGATTTTGGCCATGGAGGTGTTTTTATATGTGCGTGGGCGTGCCAATCTGTTATACAGATGTTGAACCCCGAAAGTTTGCAATGGATATCCATAAAGGAATGCCAGAAGATATTTATATTGATCCAATGGTTACTTATGTAATATTGGGTCCAAGTCTTTTTCAAGTTAAATAGAAAGACTTGTTGTGAAAACCAACACCAAATCCTTCAATGAAGTACAAGTTCGGGAGGAACAATGCTTCGAAGAAGACAAATTTTAAAGAATCTTCAGTGGCATGAGGTCAACAAGACCCAGAGTTCGAAGGAAATTACAACTCCAGAAATCACTTGCAAGGAGAAGCACCAAGCACTTGTAAAAATCCAAATTCAAGCACTTCGTCATCCGGAGATCTTCAAGAAATAAAGGAGTCTTCACGGCATCAAAACACTCCCCGGCGAGGCCTGAGGAGGGGATATTTATAGAAAATCAGGGGAAGGAGTCCCCGAGTCAAGAAACCTCCAACCGGAGGGATCTCCCTCCGGTTAAGGGGGGAGACCCTTAATCGGAGGTACCTCCCTCCGGTTAAAGGGCCAAGCCCCTTAACTGGGGGGACCTTCCCCCGGTTACCTCTCTCTATTCTAACCGGGGGGGTGTTGACACGGGGATTGTTTTTCTTTTCCCACTCGGTTTTATCCGTTCATTTCATTTTATTTTGGTTCATGGTATTCATTCATTTCCCATATTTTGTATTTTTGGTATTTGCGGGGCGTGCCAGCCTGTCTAGCAGACAGAAAAAGAGTCCGCGCGATGCGGAAGAAGAATTTTGATGTCCGGGGAACGGATGGGTATGGTGTCCGTGAAACGGACAGGTTGTGTCCGCGAACGGACGGGTTGTGTCCGCGAGCGGACGGGTTGTGTCCGCGAACGGACGGGTGCGCCGTTTTTTAATCTGAACTCCTTGAGTCCTATGTCTATTCTCATCAGGCGATTAGGGTAGCATGTGTTGGACCTCTGTCTCCGTCAATCGGAGTCGATGTTACATTTACATCGAGTTAAAACTCTTGGTATTATTTAATACCAATTCCTAACCCGAATACCATTCACAGTAAAGGACGAGAAAAATATAGTGCTTTTTTTTAGAAAATCCTGGTGTGACATGTTTTTCCTTTATTTTGATTATTTTTGAAATTCCTTTGCTTTGGATATTTCATTTTTTTTTGAAATGACTGCTCTTTTGGAGTCCAAAATTCGATTTTTTGAAAAGGGGAGCGGGTATATACCCGTAGACCTATTTGAGGTCTCTTCTTCTTTTTGCAAAAGGGTTGAATAGGCATTTTATTTGGGAAAACACGAGGATTATTATTATGAACGGGTATATACCCGTGGATTTTGATTCTGAACTTGGGGGTATTATAACCCAGAGCAACACTTCCGTATTAGAAGGATGACTGTGCAAATTTTTATATGAGGTTCTTTCACAATGCCATTTTTGAGCAAAGTCTGAGTTTGAGGTAGAGTTTCTTTTCTCCTCATTTTGCACTTGTGCGGGTACAATTTCCGGAGAGCATATGGATGTATCTCCATGGAAGTCCTTGTCCCATTGTGATTACTGTCCAAAGTCCATTTCCACGGGTATGGTTCTCGTGGAAGTGAATATGGGCTCCCATTTGGAGTATCTGAGCGTAGTTCTTGTCTCATCCTCCTTTTTCTTTGGATGTGTGTATATTATCACAATCTCTTTTTTTTTTGAATATATGAGTATGTCTTGGCGAGTCCCTGCTTAGGCAGGGTGTCCTTGTAGTGGTGTATTTATATGGGCGTATACTTATGTCCATGTGTTCTCGGGAGAAACTTTACCCGGAGGGATTTTGCCTTAAAGAGATATATGTGTATAAACACAAATTTGCACTTTGTGAATATATTCTCAAACGGTATCTCTATTTGAGCAGAGTATCCGATAGGAAGGTGCCCCCGTATGAACGGGATTCCCTTTTGAGAAACATATACACAATGGGGCATATTTGTGATTATATAGATATGTTCTCGGGCAGAGTCTCTATTTGGGCAGAGATTCCACTAAGAAATACATTTATATAAACATGAAGTTTGTGATTATACGGATATGAATTTAGAGGGAACTTTTGTCCGGGCAGGATTCCTCCTAAGAGACATATGCGTATAGGCACAAATTTGTGATTTTATGGATATATTCTTAGGGGAGTCTCCATTTGGGCAAAGTTTCCCCTAAGGAACATATACATAAGAACATAAATTTGTGAATATACGAATATGTTCTTGGACAGAACCTCCGCTTGGGCAAAGTTTCCTCTAAGAAACATATACATATAACACGAATTTGTATTTATATGGATACGTCCCCTGAGAGAGATTTTTGCCTGGGCGAGATTCTCCTCAAGGAACATATTTGTATAATTACAAACTTGCGGTCTTTATATATGTGTTCTTGCACGGAATCTCCACTTGGGCACAGTTTCGTCTTAAGAAACATATATATAACAACACAAATTTGTGAATATACGAATATGTCCTTGGGCAGAACCTCCGCTTGGGCAGAGTCTCCTCAAGAAAACATATACATATAAGCACAAAATCCACCATCCTAGAGACTTGCTCGATGGGCGGGGAGAACATGGGTATTTAAATACCATGTGTTCATAGAGACTTGCTCGATATGGACGACATTTAAACCCCGGGAATATCACCCCACAGAGACTTGCTCGATGTGGGGGATGGGGATTAAGAAGGAATGTCGATGACGATTGCGCCGACCCCAGTACTCATCCGTCAAAAAGGCGACGTGTCACTTGGGCAGCTCGGGAAACGCCCAAGCTTATAATTTTCTCATGTTATACTACTGGAAGGGAAGTTGGCGAGCCTGCAGAACAAATCGCAGCAGCCACCCCCAACATCCCCGCAGAAGATGTCCATCCTAACATCAGACAGTTCGTCAGAAGAACTCATCAACCTGGCGGGTAAGTTGGCTCATCTGACAAGCTCCCTTTTAACTGATATCCAACATGAGGGTATTCAAATTCCCTCCTTTGAAGAAACAAATATTCGACTTGAAGAAGGTGGACCTTCTACCTCTGGCAGTCATCCCGTCATCAACTTACCAACAAAAGAAAATTTTCATGCAATGACGGACGATGACAAATATGAAGTCATGCAGCAGTGGCGGTCTGAAATGACCACACTCGTCAATGAGATGAGACGATTGGCAACTTCAAGCCATCGACAATCCATAGAACCGGTTGCTGCTTAACATCAACAACAAAGCCAGCACCCGAATGGATTTATCTCATTACACAATCCAGCAATTTCTTCAACTGGTCTTCTTCCTCAAGCTATGGGTCCAGATATCAATGACCCATCTAATATCGTGCCTCCTCAAACAGAAGCGTTGCAAATTCAAAGGCATGAAATAAAGAAGATGGTTGAAGATATGTTCGCCCAGCAGGGCGAGGGTATTCAGGCTACGGGCTCATATTCTGTCCCGTTCCCTATACATCATCAACTCAAGAAGCTGCCAGAATCATGTCCCAAAGTCCCAAAGTTGCCTAAATATGATGGGCATGGGACACCTCGGGAGCATGTTGCACATTATATAATTGCCATGGGCGATCTTGCATCTGAGGAATCCTATCTCCTCAGATATTTTGCAACATCTTTAACAGGGGTCGCATTCCAATGGTATGCAAAGCTCAAGGTTGGCTCAGTTCTCGACTGGGCTGATATGCAATCAAAATTCTATGATCGTTTTCAAACAGCAGAAAGGAAGGTCTCTCTTGCTGAGTTATGCTCCCTCAGACAAAAGAAAGGGGAGTCGGCAATAGACTTCATCCAAAGATGGAGGGAGTTTAGCATGCAATGCGATAATCCTCCCATCCAACAAGATGCAGTAATTATCTGTCGGAGAGGCCTCATCATAACAATTAAAGAGAGACTCTTGGCTGCAAATATCAGAAGCTTTGACCAGTTGAATATTGCTGTGGCAGAAATTGAAGGGTTCTTAGCCGAGCAATCAACTCATACAGCTCAAAAGGGTAAACTCCCTAAAGAGCGCAATTTGCCTGCAAAAGAAGTCAATACTATCGACTTCTTGCCTAATGATGAAATAAAGGGGGCAGTAATCCCCACTACCTCAAGAAAGAAACCAGAACCAAAGATACATCCGCCTACATTGGCCGAGCGTATGAAGGCTCCTTATTCTTTCAGAAAAGAGCATACCCGAAAACTCTTCGATCTCTGCCTTGATAATTAATTAATATCACTGCCGACACCAAAGAAGCCGGCAGATATCGGCAAGATCAATCAACCCAATTATTGCCCGTATCATCGTATGGTGGGGCATTCAATTGAAGATTGCTTTGTCTTCAAAAATGAGGCTCAAAAGGTAATCCAAGAAGGCCGTATATCTATGCAAAATGGTCTGGTTGATCCTCCACAGCCTCATACTTCAGATTGGCCAGAACAATCTGTCAATGTCATACATGCGGTGGAACTCGCCACAAGCTCGAAGAATCCTGAGGTTGGGTCCTCATGTAACCCACCTCAAGATACTTCTGGGGCTCACTCTCCACCGAGATCTAGGCATCGGGGTACAAGAAAAATAATACAAAGAGTACAAAGGCAGCTCGAGCAATTACAACAAAGCCAACAGGAGCTGCGCCAAATTATGCAAAGCATGGAGAGGCGTCAGGATGTGCCTATTCAGGAATCCCACGCCTTCCAACCTGCTTATGTTTATCCACCTGCATATCCGGAGCTGCCCCCTATGCCGCCATTTCAAGACCCAATCGAGTGGTTCCTTGAAAATCCTCCAAATCCTGGCGAGCCGGCAAGGCCATATTCCTTCCGTCGCCAGCATACATTGTCTCTCTTCCGGCTATGTCTGCGATCAAGATATATGGATTATTTAGTCCCCGAAGAATTGAGACCCAACTATTGCCCATATCATCAACTGCTGGGACACGTCATTGAAGACTGTCCAAATTTCAAACAGGAAGTGGAGGAAATGATCCAGCAAGGACTCATCAATATGGGTAATTTTTTGGTCAATCCCCCACAACCTCATATTCAGCCACCATCAAGTGAGCCATACAATCTTGGATCTCATTCGGTTAATGTCATTAATGCATCATTCTCTGGGTTCTCGAACCGGAAAGACAACCACCTATGCCGCATCCATATCTGTCCAGCCGATGGTATGATGATTGGCATCCTCTACATCAACGCTCATTTGCTCTCAAGGATACTCAATCCATATTCAATCAGCTTAAGATCAGAGGGTTGATAAAAGCATTTGATCTCGAGCCTTATATCTCCGAAAAGGAGAGGCAATCACATCTTTATTGTGAATATCATGCCAGAGTCATGCACTCTACCAAAGATTGCCCAGATCTCCATGATTGGATCGAAACAAAGATCCGGGAAGGAGTAATTGATCAAGAGGGGAATTTCCTGACCCCCTCACCACAAGTATATGATCCAAGCTCAGAGTTCCAAGCACAAGATCAAGATTTATGTGAATATTATCATTGTCAATTGGGCTATGGGCGGCATAGAAGCAAGGCTGATGTTGAGCAATTCAGAGTTGGCCTGTTTCAATATAGAAACGGAATATCAGAAGATGCTGCCGCAAAACCAATCTCGCAGTAGGCTGAGGAGTTTGTAGATGATCACTACCAACTCCCTCCTGAAGTCGTTGAAGAAGCAATCAACTCAACCTTTTAGGCACCATCCTCAGAGGCTGAATGGGTCACTGTTGGCCCTCGAAAGTCAAGAAGACCCAGCAAATCTATCGCCAAGGGTCACCCTAGCAAAAGAAATATTCCTAATCCATCCTCAGAGCAAGAAGTGATGAATTCACTAGAAGCTCTACAAATGAAGAATAGAGAGAAAAACAGAAAAAGAAATGAAAAAAGAAAAATGAAAAAACAAATGGAGGATGCTATGGCAGCAGAAGTTCCTCAGCAGCTGACGGCTGTCCAAAGACTCCAGTTGTTGATTAATGAGCTGGAAGAATATGAAGCCTCCAAGCCCTCTGATAAACCAACGCTCGACCAATATATACCTTGGGAAGAGGTCGAGCGAAAGAGGCGGCTTCGGAATTGGTTATTGCAAGTTCAACATGAAGCACTCCAAGAGGGTGACCTCCCTCCTTCGCCGAATCTGAGTTTCTTCAATGGAGATGAAGAAATCACCATGGAGCAGTTGGACTCTTGTTGAACCCGAAAAATATCGGGGATTAAACAAACTCCGGGCGACAAATACGCCCTGGGGGAACCGGGAACAAACTCCCGATCCCTCTCGCTCGGACGTCGGAAACAAACAAGTCCGAGTACTCGCGTCAATCCGGGCTAACCCGGAAGCGAGATGCCCGAGAAGTTTACCGACGGCGAAGAGCACGTACTCCGGGTGTCAGAAAACCCGCGTCCGGAATAAAGTTCGAAGCTGCGCCCGAAGCCGAAAAGTTCGGAGAAGTCAAATGCACGTGTCTCCAGAAAACAGGGACAAATGCACGTGGGACGGCTAAAGAAGCACAAGCGGTGCACGTGTGCACGTGCGCGGCACGCCATAACCAACGAATCAGGCACGGGAGGTCCACAGGGCTCTCTCCCGAGTTTTCTCCCGGAAATTACGGAGAAAATAACCTGAAATGAAGAAGACCCCATCTTAAATGTGGTGGGCCAAGAGGAAGCCCCCAAGGGGGGCCGCCGGTCACCCCCCTCGCCAGTGAGGGGGGCCGCCGGTTCGACCCCCCAAGGGGGGAGCCGGTTGGCCCCCTCCGCCAGTTGGAGGGGCGCCGGTCAGGCCCCCCTGACCGGCGGACCCCCTCCGCCAGCAGAGCAAGAGGGGCGCCGGTCAGGCCCCCTGACCGGCGGACCCCCTCCGCCAGCCAGGAGGGGCGCCGGTCAGGGCCCTGACCGGCGGCCCCCTTCCGCCAGCCAGAGAGGGCCGCCGGTTAGGCCCCTAACCGGCGCCCCCCTCCGCCAGTTAGCCCTCTCGCGTGGCACCTCCGCCGGTTCGCCATCGGCCTCGACGCTCGCGCTCTGCCTCGACGCCCGTGCCACTGAAGACCTCCGCCGGGGAGGGTACCCCCGCCGGTATGCCCCCCACAAAACCTATAAATAGGGGGGCATACCCCCATTCAAACACATGCCATTCGGCCCAAAAAAGGCACAGCGAAGAAAGAGGCCGGGCACCGCAGCGAACAAATAGCATGCCAGGTCTCGCCGAGAGCCTTACGTGCGTGAGCTTAAATAGGCCGCACGTGCTGAGGGGAAAGTCCTTGGCGTCTGTCGGTGTTCTCTCCTCCACGATCGGGCCCTCCTGTGCTCGTCCGTGAGAAGACACCACAGGTTGTCATATGACCCCGGCGTTTTTCATTTAAGTCCTCCGGTGTCATAAAACGACACACGTCGAGGCCCATATTTAAGTCCTCCGGTGTTATAAAATGACACACGTCGAGGCCCATATTTAAGTCCTCCGGTGTCATAAAACGACACACGTCGAGGCCCATATTTAAGTCCTCCGGTGTCATAAAACGACACACGTCGAGGCCATGTTTAAGTCCTTTGGTGTCATAAAATGACACTCGTTGAGGCACATGTTTAAGTCCTCCGCTGTCACCAAACGACGTGCGTAGAGGCAATGCTGTCCGACGGTGGCACCGAGACGCCATTCGGCCTAAGGACGCTTCGGGCATGCCATCTTCGGCCCAGAAAACCCCGGCTTCCACCCGAGAACGCTCCCGGGACGCCGATTCGCCCGCGCCCAGAGCGTGATCCGTGCGTGAGCTTAAATAGGCCGCACGTGCTGAGGAGCAATCTTTGGCGCCCGCTGGTGTTCCGTTCTCAGCGTTCGGGCTGCATTGCGCCACGTCCGCAGGAGGACGCCACAGGTTGTCACATAGCTCTCAGTGTTTACACTTAAGTCCTCCGGTGTCATAAAACGACACACGTCGAGGCACATGTACTTAAGCCCTCCGGTGTCATAAAACGACACACGTTGAGGCATATGTGTTTAAGTCCTCCGGTGTCATAAAATGACACACGTTGAGGCATATTAACCTATGGAGGCACAAACACCCCACTGGTAACACATATGTACCCTTTATCATGTAAGCGTCCGACGGAGGCACAAACACCCCGTTGTCGACACCCATGTATTTGATTTATTGTATACACGTCCAGTGGAGGTACAAAACCCCACTAAAGGCGTACATGTACATGTAAATGTCATGTCATAAATATAAATGACATGAACACGCTTGAATGAAATTGTGGAAATTTATTTGTCATCTGCCTTTTCTTCTTTGAATTTCGGCATACGGTCTTTTAATAAACATTACGCATTCGAAGGTATTCGAGTGTTATACTCGATGTAAACGAAACATCGACTTCGGTCGGTGGGGAACGGTCCAGTACACGACCACTCCAATCGCCCTGAACGCGAGCGCACGCGGAAAATAAATGAAATGAAATTCGAGGGTATCAGGGTTCGCACCCAATACTCCTCGTAAAACAAATCTTTGTCTGTTTCCCGTAAACAGTCTGGCACGCCCAAAAAAATTCTCCATTTCCGAAAAGAGATGGGAAAACAAAAAAATGTGAAGAAAAATCCGCGTTCCAACAATCTGGCACGCCCGGTGGGACTGTTCCTGCCTTCCATGCATATGTAAAAAGACCGTATGCCGATATAGAAATAAAGATGACTAATTTCCACACCACAGGTACAAGGAGCGAAAGTCGGCGAGAAGAAGCCCGCTTCCACCTGCAAGTTCAAGTCTGCTCAATGGCCGCCGTCACCTACGGTCCGATGGTCGTTGCATGCCACGCCAAGTGTGGCTACTTGACGACGCCGATCGTATTCGGCGACTTTCCTGCTGTAGTGGGATCCCCCTACTTCCTAGGGGTGGTCCCCGCCGTCCAAGCTACTCCGAAGGCGGCGCCCAAAGCTACTGCAACTAGGGGCACCAAACCCCGTTCAAGCCAAGGCCGAGTCTTCTCGGTAAACACCATCTCCTGCATCGCAGTCCCTAGAAAACGGGGACAGCGCCAGGGGCTCAAGGGCGGCAAGCCCCGCGCGGTCGTCTCCAACTCCGGGAAAACGGTGCTAGTTGGCGACATCCGCGTCAGGCTCGATGGAGGCGAGCCGATATTACCCCGGGACAGAAGCGTCCCCACGGTGGCAACCTCCAACAAATTCGCTCCCCTCCAAGGGATGCGGCAAGAAGAGCCGGACTCCCCAAAAGGAGCCCGACAGAGGCAGGCATCAAGCTCGGCGCCTCAGCCGCCTCGCAAAATGAGGCAAATGTGGGTGACCAAGCAGGAAGCCCGCCAGATCAAACAGGCTAGAGCGGATCGACCCGCCGAAAGCCCCAAGAAGGCGACGGTACCTGGGCAAGAAAAAGCTCAAGAAACCGAACCTCCTCGTCCCCGCGGACACAAACGCAGGGGCATTTACAGGAAGCCCAACTTCGTCCCCGCCCAAGCGGAAACTGCTGAAGGGGGAGACGCGAGTCAAGCCGGAGCTTCCGCACCTCGAGTCTCGGTCTTTGAAAGGCTGAGCGCCTCAGTCTTCACCAGGCTGGGAGCTGCAATCCGTCCAAGCACTCAGAAGCCCAAGAAGCGGAGAGTGCAACAGACGTCTGAAGAAGGTGGAGGCATGAAAATCTTCACCTGCTATGCTTCCGGAAGGGAAGCAGCTGGGCCATCCGGCATCCCTGCGGGAGCGCTCAGGATAAATGAATCCGGACAGGACGACGAAACCGTCCTCCGGTACACCCGGAACACTGCCAGAAGACCTTTACAAGGGCAGCAAGGCAGCCAAGCTGGGCCCCTGAACCAGGGGCAAGGTCTCGAGCTCCCACTCGAGCATGATCAAAGATCCCTTCCGGGACAAGTCCAGCTGGACCTCGAAGGAGGGGAACAAGACGAAGTCGCCAGCCTCCACCTCGGAGATCAACAACTGCCGGCCGACGGGGACCAAGCCGAAGTGTTCCTCATGCCTCCAACCAGGGCTGCCTTCCAAGCAATGACGGACGACGCCAAGTATGATTTCATACAGCGTTGGCAGGCTGAAATGGCCAATCTCTTGACCGAGCGAGGGCAGTAGGCAGGGGCAAATGCGCCACGCCGCCAAGTGCCGACGGCAAACCAAAATGCTCGGACAAGACATCAACAAGGCGACTTGCCCGATGTCAACCCACGCATAGCCGCGGTCAACGACTATACCGTCGACCCGGTCCAACAGCCGCGCAAAGGCATAAACTCCCAAGCCTCCGCGGCTGAAGATGTCGTCGCCCAGCGACGGATGATTGAAAAGATCGTGGACGACCGCTTCGCTCAGCGAGGCGAGGGAACTGCCACTGTAGATCTCTACAGCGTGCCATATCCCGTCCACCATCAATTCAAGAAGCTGCCGCCGGACTTCCCCAAGGCGCCGAAGTTGCAGAAGTTCGATGGGCAGGGCTCGCCAAACGAGCACCTGGCCTACTACATAACGGCCATGGGAGAGTTGGCATTCGATGAATCCTACCTCCTCCGCTACTTCGCAACGTCCCTGACAGGCACCGCCTTCCAGTGGTACTCCAGGCTGAGGCCCAACTCCGTTGTCGATTGGGCCGACCTCCAAAAGAAGTTCATCGACCGGTTTCAAACGGCCGAGAGAAAGGTGTCGCTTGCAGAGCTGTGCTCCCTCAGGCAAAGAAAAGGAGAAACGGCACTTGACTTCATCAAGCGGTGGCGTGACTTCAGCATGAGGTGCGACAACCCCCCGACGCAAGAAGATGCCATAACTATCTGTCGACGGGGCCTGGCAGCACAGATAAGTGAAAAGCTGCTGGGAACAAACATCAAGGGTTTTGACCAGCTCAATGCGGTCGTGGCGGAGATCGAAATGTTCTTCGCCGACAACCCGATGCAAGCTCCTCCGCGAATCAAGCCAGGCAAGGAGCGGGCCGTGGGCAAAGAAGCCAATGCTGTGGATTTCGCCCCGCAAAGCAAGGGGAAGAAGGTCATGACCTCCGGCGCTCCAAGCAAGAAGGTGGAAGAAAGACCGCCTCCAACTTCATTGCCACAGCGTATGAGCACGCCGTACTCCTTCAAAAGGGACCATACGAAGATGCTCTTCAAGCTGTGCATGAAGAATGATTTGCTCAAGCTTCCGGCGTTGAGAAGACCGAGCGAGGCGGATAGGGTGGATGAGCCGAATTATTGTATCTACCACCGCATGCTGGGGCACTCTATTGAAGACTGCTACGTCTTCAAGAATGAAGTACAGAAGCTGATCCAGAGCCGCCTCATCACCATGCATGATCATCTGGTCGATCCTCCACAGCCCCATGCCTGGGACCAATCGAGGCAGTCGGCCAATGTCATCCATGTCAATGCGCCGGCTCCCGAGCCAGAAGACCCCGAGGCAAATCCTTGGGACGCTCATTCCACCAACGGATGGGAGGGGGATCATCCCTCAGCCTCAGAGCACAGGACATGGTCGGAGACAGTGCAAAACCTGGAAAGGCAGGTTCAATCTCTGCGGCACGGGCAGCGCCAAACGCTGATCTACCTGAGGACTATGCAAGAAAGTTTGACGACCCTCCAGCAAGGACTCCAGGGGCCCGTGGGCACACCTGCGCCCCGGACGCGCCCCCCCTGCGGGGGATGGATCTCAGAGGAGTCGTCAAATCCGTCTGATGACGAAATCGCTGGAAAATTATATTCCTTCCCGCGCCATCGAACACTGGCACTCTACCGTACCTGCCTGCGAGCAGGGCTATTGGGCTGCCAGCCGCCAACAAGCGTCCCGCCAAACTACTGCATATACCATCAAGATGCAGGGCACGCGTTAGAGGACTGCCACATCTTTAAAGACAAGGTTGAAGCATGGATCAACCAAGGGATTATCGACTTGGGCAACGCCCGCGTCAGCCCGCCGCAGCCTCATATTCGCGAATGGACAGACCATTCAGCTGACGTTGTCACGCATACAGTCAACGTCATCGACCCACCGGAAATTTATACACCGGTGGCCTTCACATTCCCGGACCCGGATATGATAGAAGGCGGCTCATCAGGCGCAGCCCCTACTTGGTGGTCCCCGGGAGGGCAAATTCCCCATCGCAGTCACTTGGCGACCAGAAATGTTGGGGAAATCTTCGAGAAGCTCCTGCAACGAGGTGTCGTGATGGCTCACACACCGCCGCCGACGTACACTGAAAGGGAGCTGAATCACCCCATGTACTGTCGGTATCACGCCATGCTGCTGCACCCTACAGACAGGTGCCCTGATGTCCAAGATTGGATCGAGTCTCTGATCCAAAAGGGGAAAATCGACCCGGAAGGCAATTCTATGGTCCTGATAAGAGCCAGGGAAGCAGCCCAGCGGGAATTTGAAGAAAGCGACTATATGCGCTTCAAGAACCTCCAAGCCCCCGAAACCGATGAACGAGGACGGCTCGTACCGCCGATGTCGTCCATAGCTGACACTGAAGGCGCGAGCTTGGGGCAGCAATTCAAGAATATATCCCTGAAAGAGCAGCCCATCTTAAGATACAGTCAAGAGAACCCGGATATGACAGAAGGCGGCTCATCTGACGAGGCCCCTGCCTTATGGTATCCCGGGTGGCGAGTCTCCCCGAACCCCTTTGCGACCGCAAAGACCGGGGAGATCTTCGAAAGACTCTTGCAGCAAGGCTGTGTAAAGGCGCACAGGCCGCCGCCAACATACACGGAGAGGGAAATAAACCACCCCATGTATTGTAAATACCATGCCATGTTGCTGCATCCTACGGATATGTGTCCGATTGTCCGGGATTGGGTCAAATCCCTCATCCAAGAGGGAAAGATCGACCCAGAAGGCAACCCGACAACCCGGGCCGAGGCCAGGCAAGAAGTCCAGCGACAACCTCCTCGGCGAAAGAAGGGGTCTCGACGACATCAAGTCTCCCCTCCCCGTGAACAAACTCCGGAAAATAGGAGTAAGGGGCAGTGCTTTGAGAACTCGCCTCCGCGAATACTCAAGCGGCAAGAAAAAGACCGCAGGGGCAAGCAGCCAGTGACGGAGCCGGCCACCCAAGAGCCAAGCCCCTACTGGGCCGAATTCCAGCAACTGCCGCCCGAGGTGATCGAGCAGGCAATTGACTCCACCTTCCAGCATCAACAAGACGAAGCTGGCTGGACGGCGGTGGCGTCCAGAATGCACACTCTGTCAGCTTTCCCTAAGAGGGGAAGGTCGCACGGTCGCCTCGGCCGAGAAACCACCTCTCAAACAACAGAGCAAGCCAAGCCGCTGACGCCGCTTGAAATGGCGCGCGCGGTGCAGCAAGAAAAGAATCGGCGCAAGAACATGAAAAGGCGCCTAAAGAGGCAAGCTGAGCAAGAGGAGGCCGCGGCAGCCCCGGCGGAGCTAACTCCGCTCCAAAAGCTGCAGAAGCTTATCGATGAATTGGAGGAGTATATCCCCTCCAAGCCCACTTGGGGAGTCCCTTTGGACAAATATATCCCGTGGGAAGAAATGGAGCGCAAAACAAGGCTTAAAAGCTGGCTCCACCAAATGTTGCAGAGGGCTCAAGAAGGCGAGAAGCTACCCCTACCCGAAGAACTGGCCATCTTCTATAAGGAAGATGAAATCACTATCGAGAAGCTGGAAGAAATGCTGAAAGACTTCTCGTGCAACATGGTGTCGATACCGCCGCCAGCAAGCTTGCAATCACCGGCTGTTACGCCTCCTGTGGCGACATATCGGCGCCGCAACCGAGGCAAAGGGAAGAGCCGTGGACGAGTAAAGAAATCCTCCCCGTCCCCCAGCGAGAAAACCAGCTCGCCCGACCTCGGCAAGACTATTGTCTTCCGAGGAGAAAAGCCTCAGCCTGCCCCGGAAATAGAGGTGCGGGCGAACTCCTTCATCTTCGACCCATCTGACGAGGAAGAAGAAGAGCAGCGGGATATCGCTAGTAGGCTCTCCGATCGGAGGGCCGCCCAGCCGGTCCCCTTCGTCCTGTCTGACGGAGAGGAGTATGGGGGATGGGCGATCCCCAACAAGCCTTTCAACCGGAAAGCTCCCGAGTCGGCCGCCCGGCCTGCTCCGTCCAGAAGCGGCAAAGAAGAAACTGCCGCCCCGGAGGAGGATAGCCTGGGCTCGTTGTTCGAAGAAAAGCCGGACGAACAGCCAGGGACAAGACGGGTCAACCAATTCGGGCAACCGATAAAAGCCCTGGAGGACACTGTTCCTCCACTGGATCAACTCCGTGCCCGGGCTGACCGTAAAATCATACAGCATATGAAGCGGTTCCCGACCAACATCACTATATGGGACGCCATTGCCTGGAGCAAAGATTTGAGAACGGCGCTCGTCAAAATCTTGCAAGAGCCCGAGGTCTACGAAGCTGACGTGACCGAACTCCAGGCACACGCCCTAGAAGCATTGGTGGCGGAGGTGACCTTCTCCGACAAGGATATGCTGTTACCAACGCTATACCACAACCGTCCGTTGTACATGCAAGGAAAAGTCAATGGGCACGAGCTCAACCGGATCCTGGTTGACCCCGGGGCGTCGATCAATATCATGCCTCTGAAGACTTTCAAGGCTCTGTATCTTACGCCCTACTTGCAAAGGGTAAATGATATCAGAATCGCTGGATTCAACCAGAATTCTGAGAACACCTTGGGAAAGGTGGAGGTACAGCTGGCCATGGACGGCCTCACTACTAAGGTCGTGTTTTATATCATCAATGCAAACACGTCTTACAAAGCCCTCCTTGGAAGACCCTGGCTCCATGAAAACCGGGTCGTCCCCTCGACTCTCCATCAATGTATAAAATACATCAAAGAAGGGGAGCAGCACACGGTCTTTGCAGACCGAGCCCCGTTCCGCCCAAATGAATGCAACTTGGCGGACGCCCAGCTACACCTCGGCGAACCTCTCAGAGAGCCAGCAACTGCGTCAAAAGGCAAGGAAAAGCAAAATGCCGACGCAAATCAGGCAAGCCAGGGTCAAGAGGAAGAGGAGCTCTTCACGGTCAACAAAGACCTCCTTGAAGCTCACCGGCTCAGCCGCCTCGCCGAATCTTCCACACCCGGGCCAAGCTGCCCAGAAAGGCATGAAATCAACTATGAAGCAAACGCCATCGGCGAGATCATCAACCGAAGCATCTCCTTGCCGCCGGCGTACATACAGCTACTCTTCCACAGGGAGGAGCAATGGGTGGAACGACTGAAGACATTCATTGTCACCCATTACAGAAATGATAGTCTCGAAAAGGGCGAGACGCCGAAGCCGATCGTCTTCTACAAGGGAGACCCGTTGCCACGTGGGCCCCTCGAAGACGACTTTGGCTGGAGTCAAACGACTCAAGTCGCCCCAGAGCCCGTCCAAGAAATGGACGACATGCCCGAGCACATCAAGAAATTGTGCCAAAGGCAAAAGATTGCACAAATGCAAGACCCCTCGCGACGGGAGTACTTCCACCAGCTGTGGTACCCGAAGCAACTCCGGGGGCAACCCCCCTATTGTGCAAAAGACACTCGGGGGTTGGGCTATGGTCAGGCGGCGGAATGCGAGGCCTACTATACGGTCAACACCGTTGGGCTCGCGCCCTTACCTGATCACTGCCCCTCCGATGGGCAATCTCCTACGCCCGCTACAAAGCCGCAACAAGGGGAGGCCGCCCTCGTCCTATTAAACGAGACGTCGTGTCAAGAAGCACCTCAAAGCGAAGGGGGTCACTTCTGGCCGATCACAAAAGAAGGCTTCAAATACTACGACGTCCACGTCGCTGACTCCGATGAAGAAAAGGATTTCATCGACCTACAGCCGGCGCCCCGTGAGCTCGAAGACGGCGGACAAGCTACGGTCGACGAACTAGTCGAGCTCGACCTCGGGGAACCAAAAGAACCCCGCCCAATCTTCGTCAGCGCCCTCTTGAACGAGGAAGAAAGACAGTCATACCGGCAACTCTTGCTGGAATTCAGAGACTGTTTCGCATGGACATACAAAGAAATGCCAGGCCTGGACCCCTCCGTGGCTGAACATGAGTTGTCCATACTCCCCGCTGCAAAGCCGGTCAAGCAAGCCCAACGGCGTATGCGCCACGAACTGGAGCTGAAAGTAAATGCCGAGGTGGACAGACTTCTCCAAGTCGACTTCACCGAGCCGTGCATCTATCCAACTTGGCTGGCCAATATAGTGCCAGTCAAGAAGAAGAACGGCGAAGTCCGGATCTGTATCGACTACAGGGACTTGAACAAAGCCTGCCCGAAGGACGATTTCCCGGTCCCAATCACGGAAACTATGATCGATATGACCACAGGGCATGAAGCACTATCCTTCATGGACAGATCTTCAGGTTATAATCAGATCCGTATGGCTCCCAAAGATAAGGGTCATACCGCCTTTAGATCCCCCAAAGGGATCTACAACTATAAAAGAATGCCCTTCGGCTTGAAGAACGCCGGAGCCACCTACCAACGAGCCATGACCAAGATCTTCGGAGAAATGCTCCATGACTCGGTCGAGTGCTACGTTGATGATCTAGTCGTCAAGACCAAAAGGCAGGAAGATCACCTAGGCGACTTACGCCAGGTCTTCGAAAGGCTCCGCCAGCATCAGCTGAAGATGAACCCGATGAAGTGCGCCTTCGGCGTGTCGAGCGGCAAATTCCTCGGCTTCGTTGTCAAATACCGCGGGATAGAAATTGATCCCGTCAAAATCAAAGCTATCAGAGAATTGCCGCCACCGAAAACCTTAACGGAGCTAAAATCTCTCCAAGGAAGGCTGGCCTACATAAGGCGGTTCATCTCCAACCTCGCGGGCAGGTGCGCCCCCTTCAGCAAATTGATGAAGAAAGGAGCCCCATTTATATGGGACCAAGAGTGCCAAGGTACTTTTGAAGAAATCAAAGAGTATCTCCTTACTCCTCCCGTCTTGGGAGCCCTAGTGAAAGATAAGCCGCTCATCCTCTACATCGCGGCCATGGAAACGTCGCTGGGAGCACTCTTGGCGCAAACAAATGAGGAAGGCAAAGAGCAACCGCTCTACTACCTCAGCAGGATGCTCGTGGGTCCGGAGCACCGATATTCCCCAGTGGAGAAAGTGTGCCTAGCGCTGATATTCGCCGTCAAGAAATTACGGCACTATCTGCTAGCCCATCAAGTCAGCCTCATCTCGAGGATAGACCCGCTAAAAGCGCTCCTTACCCAACCTGTGTTGTCAGGGAGGATGGGAAAATGGGCCCTTCTCCTCATGGAGTTCGATATCACCTTCGTCCCGAGAAAAGCAATCAAAGGGCAAGGTATGGCGGAGTTCCTGGCGGCGCATCCACTCCCAGCCGGCTCTCCCCTCGAATTCAAGCTCCCGGAGGAGGAAACGCTCTCATCCCCCCACGGGGAGGGGACCCAACAAAAAGAAGTCCCCGTTCAAGAAAGTGGGAACACTCTCGCCGTGGAGTCACCACATTGGGAACTCTACTTTGATGGCGCTTCTCGGGTGCTCAAGCAAACTAACGGCACCACAACTTATACCTCCGGAGCGGGCATTGTCCTAGTGACTCCACAAGGGGGAATACTGCACAACTCATGTGCGCTCATGAAGCCGTTGACCAACAATCAAGCTGAATATGAAGCGCTGATCGTGGGACTTCAACTGGCCATTGAAATGGGCATCAAATGCGTAAAAGTCTACGGCGACTCGCAGCTGGTCATCCGTCAAGTGCTGGGGGATTACGAAGTTCGGAAAAAGGAACTGATCCCCTACCATGACAAAGTAATGAAGCTCCGCGAGAGGTTCTACCTGTTCGAAATCGGACATGTCCCTAGAGGACAAAACTCTCAGGCGGATGCGCTAGCCAAACTGGCGTCTGCTCTGAAGCTCCCTCCTGAAGGGGAGTTGGGCATAACTGTCCGACACAGGAGACTGATGCCCAGTGTCCTCGAGGATGACTCCGACCCAGAAAATGCAGAGGTCAACGCCCTTGAAGAGGAAGCCAGCCAAGAAGAAGACTGGCGTCAGCCGATCATCCAAATAAAGAACGGTTGGCTACCCTCAGATCGGGCTGAAAGAGTCCAGCTCCTGCGGCGGGCCACGTCGTATCAAATGATCGGGGACCAACTATATCGGCTCGTCCATGAAAAAGACAAGTCTGTCCTCCTCCGATGTCTCTCCCCTAGGGAAGCCAAAGTCATCATGCGCGAAGTCCACTCTGGACTGTGCGGAGCCCATCAAGCAGGAGACAAAATGAAAATCAACATCAAGCTGAAAGGCTTCTTCTGGCCGACCATGTACACGGATTGCGTCCAATACGCCCGTACGTGTCATCAATGCCAGGTCTTCAGTTCGGTGCCAAGAAAGCCGCCGAACGAATTACATCCAACTGCCCCTACATGGCCCTTTGCCGAATGGGGAATGGACGTTGTGGGGCCATTCCCACCATCCTCCGGCGGCCACAAGTTTATCCTGGCAGCCACCGACTATTTCTCCCGATGGGCGGAAGCAGTCCCTCTCCGGGAGGTAACCGGGGTAGCCGTTGCAAAATTTGTCAAGCAACACCTGATTTACAGGTTCGGCACCCCTCATCGGATCGTATCAGATAACGGTACGCCCTTCAGAAACAAAACGATGTATGCGTTGGCGGCCAAATTCCAGATAGATTGGAGGACGTCAACGGTTTACAACCCTCAAGCTAATGGTCTGGCGGAAGCCTTCAACAAGACCCTCTGCAAACTGCTTGCCAAGATAGTCGGCAATCGCAAACGTGATTGGGGGGAGAAGGTGCACGAAGCGCTCTGGGCATACCGGACGGTCTACAAGACCCCGACAGGGTGTTCACCCTTCTCTCTGGTGTACGGAGCTGAAGCCATGCTCCCCATCGAAATTGAAATGTCCTCCTACAGGGTAGCCGTCTATACCGGTCTCCAACTCGAGGAGCGACAAGAAATTGAAAGAAGGTTGGAGGAATTGTCCGACCTAGAGGGCAAGAGGTTGGAAGCGTACAAACACCTCCAATCCTATCAAGCCCGCATGACTCGAGCCTACGACAAGCTAGTCAGGCCTCGCGTCTTCAAGAAAGGTGACCTCGTCATGGTCAAGCAAAGAGAAGTCATGGCGGGCAAATCAAGTGGTAAACTCCAGCCAAACTGGCGTGGACCGTACGTGGTCACCGGAGTGTATGAAGGCGGGGGATACACGCTGGCAACACATGCCGGCGATCGCCCCTTTCCACCACTAAATGGCAAGCATCTCAAGATGTACTTTGCCCCTGAGCATGAATTCCCTGGGCAACCGCCCTCTGATCCCCTCATAGCCGAATCAGGCTAGGGTTGGGCACATGCACCCATTTCAAAAAAAATAAGGGAAGGGACTGAAAGAAAAAATATATGACGTCCCGGCAGACTTGGTCACCCCCCAAAAGGGGCGCCCAAGGGCAAAAGAGCCTATATATGAAAAAAAAAAAGAAGAAAGAGAGCCTATGGAAGAAGAGGGAAGAAAAAGAAAGAAGATTTCCCCCTTTTTTATGAACTATGTTCTCCCCCCTTGGTCAGCAAACCATCCTGGTCGACCAAGTCAAATCCCTTAGCCAATAAACCCCCAGAAGGTCGGCTAAAACTCCTCCTTGGTCAGCAAACCATCCCGGTCGACCAAGTCAAATCCCTTAGCCAATAAACCCCCAGAAGGTCGGCTAAAACCTCCTCCTTGGTCAGCAAACCATCCCGGTCGACCAAGTCAAATCCCTTAGCCAATAAACCCTCAGAAGGTCGGCTAAAACTCCTCCTTGGTCAGCAAACCATCCTGGTCGACCAAGTCAAATCCCTTAGCCAATAAACCCCCAGAAGGTCGGCTAAAACTCCTCCTTGGTCAGCAAACCATCCCGGTCGACCAAGTCAGATCCCTTAGTCAATAAACCCCCAGAAGGTCGGCTAAAACTCCTCCTTGGTCAGCAAACCATCCTGGTCGACCAAGTCAAATCCCTTAGCCAATAAACCCCCAGAAGGTCGGCTAAAACTCCTCCTTGGTCAGCAAACCATCCCGGTCGACCAAGTCAAACCTTTCAGCCAATAAATCCCAAAAAGGTCGGCTAAAACTCTTTCTTGGTCAGCAAACCATCCTGGTCGACCAAGTCAAACCCTTTAGCCAATAAACCCCCAAAAGGTTGGCTAAGCAATGCCCCCTCAGCCAGTAAACCTCCACGGTAGGCTGTGCCGTCCTTGGCCCACCAATCAAAATGATGGGCTAAAGCTAAACGGCGAACCCCCTAGCCAAGGCTCCGCAACCTTGCTTCGGACACCAACTTCAAAAAAAAAGAAGAAAAGAAAAAGGGACTAAAAATAGAGATGTCCCGGCGGACTTGGCCACTCCCCAAAAGGGGTGCCCGAGGGTAAAAATGCCCAAAATCCAGCTGGGGTGAAAACCCGAAAGGGCGCCTCAGGCAAAAATGGATAACCCCTCAACGTGAAAACCCGAAAGGGCGCGTTGGAAAAAGCTAGAGGGGGCTGGCTTCTGTGAAAACCCGAAAGGGCGCAGGAGTCAGTAATGTGAAAAAAAAAAAAAAATCATCATAAAAAAAGCAAAACCAAATCATCACTTACCAAGGCATGATTCGCGCGGCCAGTAAACAGAATGCTAGGCCGGGCCCCTATTCTGCTTGGTAGGTAAACCGAAATGGTAGATCAAGCCGTTTCCCTTCAGCCAGCAAACCCCAAGAAGGTAGGCTATCCTTTTGACCAGCAAACCTCCGTGGTCGGTCAAAACCAAAACCTTAGCCAGCAAACCCCAAGAAGGTAGGCTATACCGTTTGACCAACAAACCTCCATGGTCGGTCAAACCCTAAAACCTTAGCCAGAAAACCCCAAGAAGGTAGGCCAACCCCTTTGACCAACAAACCTCCATGGTCGGTCAAACCCTAAAACCATAGCTAGCAAACCCCAAGAAGGTAGGCTAACCCCTTTGACCAGCAAACCTCCGTGGTCGGTCAAACCTAAACCTTAGCCAGCAAACCCCAAGAAGGTAGGCTACCCCTCTTGACCAACAAACCTCCGTGGTCGGTCAAACCTAAACCTTAGCCAGCAAACCCCAAGAAGGTAGGCTATACCGTTTGACCAATAAACCTCTGTGGTCGGTCAAGCCAAACTCTTTAGCCAGCAAACCAAGGTGGTAGGCTAACCGAAATCCCCTTAGCCAGCAAACCGCAATGGTGGGCTAGATTCAAATGGGAGATCCCATGATCGATTGCCCCAGGGTCCGGCCCCGGGCCCTAGCAAAAAAAAAGAAAAGAAAAAAGGGACTAAAAAATAGAGATGTCCCGGCGGACTTGATCATCCTCCAAAAAGGGATGTTCAAGGGCAAAAAGGCCTCACACCCAGCTGAGGTGAAAACCCGAAAGGGCGCCTCAGGCAAAAATGGGTAACCCCTCGGTGTGAAAACCCGAAAGGGCGCACCGGAAAAAGCTAGAGGGGGCCATCCCCGGTGAAAACCCGAAAGGGCGCTTGGGATGGTAATATAAAAAAAAAGATGAACAAAAAAAAAATCATCAAATCAAAGTTGGGTTGCTGGACAAAGCCGAAGAAAGCCATCCCCAGCACCCAAAATGTTGCATTAGATCTTGAGGAATGCCACAAATGCAAAATTCAAGTAGAAGATGCCGAAAGCAAGCCTGGGAAAAGCCAATAAGGCAAATCCCAGAAAGAAGAAATATCAAATCAGGGTCGAGGGGCAAAGCCAGAAAAGGCAAGCCTTCTCGACTGAGAATCAAAGCCAGGTTGCTGGACAAAGCCCCGAGAAGGCCAGCCCCAGCATCCGAAATGTTGCATCAGATCTGGAGGAATGCCAGAAATGCAACGTCCAAAAAAGACATCGCCCGAACTTACCGGTCCAAGAAACTGAGTAGAGGGCGGGAAAAGGCAATACTCGGATGAAGACAGCCAAGGTCAGCTCCAAGCAAAGTCAAGGAGCAGCTCTTCGATGAAACTCACCCCTAGAGTTGACCTGGTGGAGCGGGTCCAATGTACTTCCCTGAAGTGATGTGCGCTCTCCTGGGTCCTCTCATGGGAACTCTTGAGTTGAAAACAAATCTGAAAGATATGCGAGCGAGGAAAGCTGATGGCTCAGTGCGGAAAGCATAGCGAGTTTGATCGCCGGCTCAACCGGCAACAACAAATTGTTGTCCTAGTTGCTGGCGACACTACACAAATGTCGGAGTACATTGTTGTGGTCCTCAAACCCAACTCCCCGCCAAGTCATTAAGACCAGGGGTAGAGTTTGATAATCGCCACGGGACACCCGCCTTCGTCTTCGTCTCCGACGGATATCCCGTGGGGGGCATTTGTTGAACCCGAAAAATATCGGGGCTTAAACAAACTCCGGGCGACAAATACGCCCTGGGGGAACCGGGAACAAACTCCCGATCCCTCCCGCTCGGACGTCGGAAACAAACGAGTCCGAGTACTCGCGTCAATCCGGGCTAACCCGGAAGCGAGATGCCCGAGAAGTTTACCGACGGCGAAGAGCACGTACTCCGGGTGTCAGAAAACCCGCGTCCGGAATAAAGTTCGAAGCTGCGCCCGAAGCCGAAAAGTTCGGAGAAGTCAAATGCACGTGTCTCCAGAAAACAGGGACAAATGCACGTGGGACGGCTAAAGAAGCACGAGCGGTGCACGTGTGCACGTGCGCGGCACGGCCATCAACCAACGAATCAGGCACGGGAGGTCCACAGGGCTCTCTCCCGAGTTTTCTCCCGGAAATTACGGAGAAAATAACCTGAAATGAAGAAGACCCCATCTTAAATGTGGTGGGCCAAGAGGAAGCCCCCAAGGGGGGCCGCCGGTCACCCCCCTCGTCAGTGAGGGGGGCCGCCGGTTCGACCCCCCAAGGGGGGAGCCGGTTGGCCCCCTTCGCCAGTTGGAGGGGCGCCGGTCAGGCCCCCCTGACCGGCGGACCCCCTCCGCCAGCAGAGCAAGAGGGGCGCCGGTCAGGCCCCCTGACCGGCGGACCCCCTCCGCCAGCCAGGAGGGGCGCCGGTCAGGGCCCTGACCGGCGGCCCCCTTCCGCCAGCTAGAGAGGGCCGCCGGTTAGGCCCCTAACCGGCGCCCCCCTCCGCCAGTTAGCCCTCTCGCGTGGCACCTCGGTCAGTTCGCCATCGGCCTCGACGCTCGCGCTCTGCCTCGACGCCCGTGCCACTGAAGACCTCCGCCGGGGAGGGTACCCCCGCCGGTATGCCCCCCACAAAACCTATAAATAGGGGGGCATACCCCCATTCAAACACATGCCATTCGGCCCAAAAAAGGCACAGCGAAGAAAGAGGCCGGGCACCGCAGCGAACAAATCGCATGCCAGGTCTCGCCGAGAGCCTTACGTGCGTGAGCTTAAATAGGCCGCACGTGCTGAGGGGAAAGTCCTTGGCGTCTGTCGGTGTTCTCTCCTCCACGATCGGGCCCTCCTGTGCTCGTCCGTGAGAAGACACCACAGGTTGTCATATGACCCCGACGTTTTTCATTTAAGTCCTCCGGTGTCATAAAACGACACACGTCGAGGCCCATATTTAAGTCCTCCGGTGTTATAAAATGACACACGTCGAGGCGCATATTTAAGTCCTCCGGTGTCATAAAACGACACACGTCGAGGCCCATATTTAAGTCCTCCGGTGTCATAAAACGACACACGTCGAGGCCATGTTTAAGTCCTTTGGTGTCATAAAATGACACTCGTTGAGGCACATGTTTAAGTCCTCCGCTGTCACCAAACGACGTGCGTAGAGGCAATGCTGTCCGACGGTGGCACCGAGACGCCATTCGGCCTAAGGACGCTTCGGGCATGCCATCTTCGGCCCAGAAAACCCCGGCTTCCACCCGAGAACGCTCCCGGGACGCCGATTCGCCCGCGCCCAGAGCGTGATCCGTGCGTGAGCTTAAATAGGCCGCACGTGCTGAGGAGCAATCTTTGGCGCCCGCTGGTGTTCCGTTCTCAGCGTTCGGGCTGCATTGCGCCACGTCCGCAGGAGGACGCCACAGGTTGTCACATAGCTCTCAGTGTTTGCACTTAAGTCCTCCGGTGTCATAAAACGACACACGTCGAGGCACATGTACTTAAGCCCTCCGGTGTCATAAAACGACACACGTTGAGGCATATGTGTTTAAGTCCTCCGGTGTCATAAAATGACACACGTTGAGGCATATTAACCTATGGAGGCACAAACACCCCACTGGTAACACATATGTACCCATTATCATGTAAGCGTCCGACGGAGGCACAAACACCCCGTTGTCGACACCCATGTATTTGATTTATTGTATACACGTCCAGTGGAGGTACAAAACCCCACTAAAGGCGTACATGTACATGTAAATGTCATGTCATAAATATAAATGACATGAACACGCTTGAATGAAATTGTGGAAATTTATTTGTCATCTGCCTTTTCTTCTTTGAATTTCGGCATACGGTCTTTTAATAAACATTACGCATTCGAAGGTATTCAAGTGTTATACTCGATGTAAACGAAACATCGACTTCGGTCGGTGGGGAACGGTCTAGTACACGACCACTCCAATCGCCCTGAACGCGAGCGCACGCGGAAAATAAATGAAATGAAATTCGAGGGTATCAGGGTTCGCACCCAATACTCCTCGTAAAACAAATCTTTGTCTGTTTCCCGTAAACAGTCTGGCACGCCCAAAAAAATTCTCCATTTCCGAAAAGAGATGGGAAGACAAAAAAATGTGAAGAAAAATCCGCGTTCCAACAACTCTATGTTCAGCTCTTTCCATTGCTACATGGTGTTCATTTCTCCTCCAAAGGAATTACAAACTCCCACAAGTAATACCACTGCACAAGCAGGAGATAAACCAACGACGCTTGTATACCAGCGTCGACCTCCAGGTAATTCAAGTCGTCATCCTAAGAAGGGTCGTGGCAGGCATCAAAAAGCGACATCTTCCACTACCAAGCATCCAGATAGGATCATACTCTTTCATGGCGAAGAAGCAAAACCCCTGCCCGAACCTCAAATCCGGGCAGATTCTTATATATTTGATCCTTCAGACGAAGAAGGAGGACTGTCTGACAAGGTTCCTCAATTTGAAGATAAAAATTTAAGTCCATATGCTTCATCAAATGAGCCAGACAATGTTCCTCCTCTTCCCAATGAGAAGCTCCTATCTCTCAAAAGAAGCCTGTCACGTCAAAAGGGCTTTCTGGGTCCTCATCAAGGGAATTCTCCCACTTGGACCAGATACGCTTTGAAGCTGATGACAAAATTCTTCAGCAATTAAAATCACTTCCCGTCAACATTATTGTCTGGGAAGCAATTGCTCTGAGCAAAGACTTGAGAGAAACTCTCGTCAAGATACTCCAAGAACCAGAAATTTATGAAGCCCATATGGCAAATTTTCAAACGCAAGCATGTGAAGCACTAGCGGCAAATGTCACCTTCACTGATGAAGATTTGCTACTATCTTCCCCATATCACAATCACCCCTTATATATGAAGGGAAAGATCAACAACATGCAGTTGAATCGGATCCTGGTTGATCCAGGGGCATCCATCAATCTAATGCCCTTCAAGACCTTTCAATCTCTATATCTTATGCCCTATATGCAAAGGGTCAAGGATGTGAAGATCACAGGATTCAATCAGAATTCGGAAAAAGCCATCGGAAAGGTCACCGTCAACTTGACTCTGGGGGATTTTGTCACCAGGGTGACCTTCTTCATTATTGATGCCAATACATCATATAGAGTCTTGCTTGGGAGACCCTGGCTATATGAAAATTGGGTCATTCCATCAACTCTTCGTCAATGCATTAAATATGCAAAAGAAGGGAAACAACACACGGTCTTTGCTGATCAAGCCCCGTTTTGAGAAGATGAATGCAACCTGACTGATTCCCCTTTATATCTTGGAGGACCAAATCTTCAACCCTCCTCCCTCTCCAAAGGGAAGAGTAAGCAAATTGAGTCCTCAAATGAAGACAATGAAACTGGCGAGCTTTTTGTGGTAAACAAAAGCTTTGCCAAGTTACCTGCAAACACTTCTCAAAGTAAAGTAACCCGCCCAGAGCGGCGGAGCATCAATTATGAAGCTGACCACATAAGTCAAGTCATCAGTGGGAGCATTCCTCTGCCATCCAACTACATGCAAATCTGTTCTCCAAAGCAAGAACAAAGTGTTCAGCGATTAAAAACTTTCGACGTTACTTATCAAAGAAAAGAAAGAAGAAAGAATGCAAGAAAGGTGACCAAGCCAATCCTCTTCTACAAGGGGGAATTAGCCTTTCAAACTTATACAAAGGATGATTTTGGTTGGGAAGACAGCTCTAACAATCAACTAGAATCAATACAAGAAATGGCTGATATGCCAGAAAAAATTAAAGAAATGTGCAGAAAGCAGAAAATCCCTCAGGTACAAGATGTTTCCCGAAGAAATTTCTTCAAGCAACTATGGGAACCTTCTCAAGTCCGGGGGCAACCTCCATTCTCTAGAAGAGATACCAGAGGATTAGGTTATGATACCAAATCCTCCTATACAGTCAATGTTGTTGGATCATCATCAGAGGTCTACAGCGCAAAGAATAATCAGGAGTGTTCCAACTCCAACTCTCAAGATATTACTTCAACTCTATCAAATGAATTGTCAAATGAAGAGCTACCAGAAGAATTCTGCAAGCCATCTCCGTCCACAAATTCTGAAGATATAAATCCCCGTAAAGTCCACGTTACCGATTCTGATGACGCGGAGGATTTCATAGACCTGCAGCCAGCTCCCCAAGAAATGGAGGATGGTGGACAGGCCACTATTGATGAATTAATTGAACTCAATCTCGGGAGTCAACAAGATCCCCGGCCAATCTTTATCAGTGCCATTCTCGATGAACAAGAGAGGCAGTCTTATCAAATTCTTCTGCGGGAATTCTAAGATTGTTTTGCTTGGAATTATAAAGAAATGCCGGGACTGGAGCCATCAGTTGCTGAGCATGAATTATCCATACTGCACACGGCCAAGCCTGTCAAACAAGTTCAAAGGCGTATGAGGCATGAGCTAGAATTGAAAGTAAATACTGAAGTCGACAAGCTTTCTGAAGTGGACTTCATCGAGCCATGCATATATCCAATATGGCTCGCCAATATTGTTCTAGTGAAGAAAAAGAATGGTCAAATCCGGATATGTATCGACTACAGGGACTTGAATAAAGCATGTCCCAAGGATGATTTCCCAGTTCCAATCACTGAAACAATGGTGGACATGACCACCGGCTATGAAGCCTTGTCATTTATGGACGGGTCTTCCGGCTACAATCAAGTCCGGATGGCAATCAAAGATAAAGATCATACTGCATTCAGATCACCTAAAGGTATCTTCAACTACAAGAGGATGCCCTTTGGTTTGAAAAATGCAGGAGCTACATATCAAAGAGCCATGACCAAAATATTTAATGAAATGATCCATGATGTGGTTGAATGCTATGTGGATGACTTAGTCGTCAAAACCAAAAAACGGGAGGATCATCTATATGATCTTCGCTGTGTTTTTGAAAGGCTTCGTCAATTCAAATTGAAGATGAACCCTATGAAATGTGCATTTGGGGTTTCAAGTGGCAAGTTCCTGGGTTTCATCGTCAAATATCGGGGAATAGAAATAGACCCTGACAAAATCAAGGCAATCCAGCAACTGCCTTCTCCTCAAAATTTGACAGAGCTAAGGTCACTCTAAGGGAGATTAGCCTATATCAGGCGATTCATATCCAATCTCTCAGGAAGATGCATGCCGTTCGGCAAACTAATGAAGAAGAATGCTCCCTTCATATGGGACCAAGAATGTCAGGACGCTCTTGAACAAATCAAAGAGTATCTTCTCACTCCTCCAGTCCTAGGGGCGCCAGTTATTGGAAAGCCTCTTACACTTTATATTACAGCTATGGATGCTTCTCTGGGAGCTCTATTGGCACAAACAAATGAAGAAGATAAAGAGCAAGCTTTATATTATCTTAGCAGAAAGCTAATCGGTCCGGAGCTCCGATATGCTCCAATGGAAAAAGTATGCCTAGCACTGGTATTTGCTGCAAAGAAATTGAGGCATTATCTGCTGGCTCATGAAATTAAACTCATCTCCAAGTATGATCCCATCAAATATCTGCTAAGACAATCCATATTGTCAGGAAGACTCGCGAAATGGGCTCTGCTCCTCATGGAATTTGATATCACATACATCCCACAAAGGGCAATCAAAGGGCAAGGCTTGGCCGAATTCTTAGCCGCACATCCAGTGCCAGAAGATTCCCCTTTATCTATAAACCTCCCAGAAGAAGAAACTCTTTCTCCTGCAAGTGAAAATTCAATTCTCGGAGAGGTTGCCACAATTGAGCTACCCTCTTGGGAATTATATTTCGATGGAGCTTTCCGAACTCTTCGTTATACTGATGGTTCCACCACCGTCTCTACGGGAGCAGGGATCGTCTTAGTCACTCCATATCGAGGGGTCTTGTATAATTCTTGTGCCCTCATAAAGCCACTCACAAATAATGAAGCTGAATATGAGGCTCTAGTTATTGGGCTCCGGTTGGCTCTCGAAATGGGAATCAAATGCATACAAGTTTATGGTGACTCACAGCTGGTCATCCGACAAATATTGGGCCAGTATGAAGTCCGTAAACCACAATTGCTTTCATACTATACCACAGTCATGAAGCTCAAAGAAAAATTCAACTTCTTTGACATATCTCATGTACCGAGAAGTGAAAATTCTCAGGCTGATGCTTTAGCCAAATTGGCCTCTGCTATAAAATTGCCTCCTGAAGGGGAATTGGACATAAGTGTCCGTCACAGAAGGCTCATGCCCAATATCCTTGACACTGAGTCTAGTACCACAATTGAGGAAATATATAATACAGAGCTAGATACAACAAATGAACCTGAAGATTGGCGTGAGCCGATTATCAGAATCAAGAAAGGTTGGCTACCTTCTGATCGAGCACAGAAAATTCAGCTCTTACGCAGGGCTGCATCGTATCAAATAATAGCAGATCAACTATATAGGCTGGCCCATGAAAAGAAAGGACCAGTCCTCCTCAGATGCTTATCCTCTAAAGAAGCCAAAATCATCATGAAAGAAGTTCACTCCGGGCTGTGTGGTGCACATCAGACGGGGGAAAAGATGAAAATCAATATTAAGTTAAAAGGCTTCTATTGGCCCACCATGTACGCAGATTGCATCCAATATGCCCGTACATGTCATCAGTGTCAAATATTTGGCCCTATACCGAGGAAATCACCGAATGTATTACATCCTACTGCGCCAACCTGGCCGTTTGCCGAATGGGGTATGGACATTGTGGGACCATTCCCACCCTCGTCTCAAGGCCACATGTTCATACTGGCTGCTACAGATTACTTCTCTCGGTGGGCTGAAGCTATCCCATTGAGGGAGGTAACCGGAGAATCGGTCGCCAAATTTGTCAAGCAAAACATAATATACAGATTTGGGACCCCTCACAGGATCATATCTGATAATGGGTCACAGTTCAGAAACAAAACAATATATGCCTTGGCGGCGAAATTTCACATTGATTGGAGAACATCTTCAGTATACAATCCACAGGCAAATGGGTTGGCAGAAACTTTCAACAAAACCCTCTGCAAATTGCTCGCCAAGATAATCGGCAACAGAAAGCGGGAATGGGGAGAAAAGGTTCATGAGGCCTTATGGGCTTATCGAACTGTGTATAAAACCCCTACCGGATGTTCGCCCTTCTCCCTGGTATATGGAGCTGAGGCCATGATCCCTATAGAAATTGAAATGGCATCCTATCGGGTGGCAATCCAAGGTGAACTACAAAATCAAGATCAAGACCAAATAGAAAGGAGACTTGAGGAGCTCTCCAATCTAGAAGGAAAGCGCCTTGAAGCATACAAATCTCTCCAAGTGTATCAGGCTAGAATGGTTCGAGCATTCGACAAATTAGTAAGACCCAGAACTTTCAAGCAAGGGGATCTTGTCATGGTCAAATGCAGAGAAGCAATGGCCGGAAAGTCATGTGGCAAACTGCAACCCACTTGGCTCGGTCCATATATCGTCACTCTGGCATATGAAGGAGGAGCATACCGGCTAGTTGACCATAAAGGTAATGTGCCCTTTCCCCCGCTTAACGGGAAACACCTGAAGTTGTATCACGCGCCAGAGCATGAATTCCCTGGCCAGCCACCAAAACAAAAACCAATCACCTAAAAAGGGCTCGAACCCGAAAGAAAATGAAAAATGGTGAAATGAGGTTTGCCATAGATGGGGACAAAGGAATCAAACTTCCACCTGCCCGTCATATACTCCAAACCTTTCAGTCCCTGCCAAGCATGAAGCCAAGGGCATTCCATGTATAAACCCAAAAAAAAAAGAAAGGAAAAAGAGAGAAAATCCAATGAAAGATGGAGGCTTATTTTGCATATCCCGCCAAATGAGGTTCCAAGCTACAATGATAAGCTACGTCAAATCTAAATACCAAATCCATAGCCAACAAACCACAAAGGTAGGCTATGTTAAACCCAAACCAAATCAAAGCCATAGCCAGCAAACCAAAAAGGTAGGCTATGCCAATCCAAATACCAAAACCATAGCCAACAAACCAAAAAGGTAGGCTATGTCAAAACCATACCCAAACCATAGCCAGCAAACCAAAAAGGTAGGCTATGTCAAACTATACCATGACCATAGCCAACAAACTACAAAGGTAGGCTATATCAAATCCAAATACCAAAACCATAGCCAACAAACCAAAAAGGTAGGCTATGTCAAATCCAAATACCAAAACCATAGCCAACAAACCAAAAAGGTAGGCTATGTCAAAACCATACCCAAGCCATAGCCAACAAACCAAAAAGGTAGGCTATGTCAATCCAAATACCAAAACCATAGCCAGCAAACCAAAAAGGTAGGCTATGTCAAAACCATACCCAAAACCATAGCCAACAAACCAAAAAGGTAGGCTATATCAAAACCATACCAAAATCATAGCCAACAAACCAAAAAGGTAGGCTATATCAAAACCATACCAAAATCATAGCCAACAAACCAAAAAGGTAGGCTATATCAAAACCATACCAAAACCATAGCCAGCAAACCAAAAAGGTAGGCTATGTCAAATCCAAATACCAAAACCATAGCCGGCAAACCAAAAAGGTAGGCTATATCAAATTCAGAATACCATGACCATAGCCAACAAACCACAAAGGTAGGCTATGTCAAATCCAAAACCAAAACCAAAACTAAAATAACCTAAACCCCAAATCCAAACCTAAACTCCATACCAAAGACCACAACAATACCCAAAGTAAAAAAAAAAGAGAAAAAAGGGGGTTAGAAAAAATAAAGATACCCCGATGGACTTAAGTATACGATTCCTTGTGTACTTAAGGGTAAAAAGATCAAAAATCCAGCTGAGGTGAAAACCCGAGAGGGTGCTTCAGGCAAAAATGGATAACCCCTCAACGTGAAAACCCGAAAGGGCGCGTTGGAAAAAGCTAAAGGGGGCCAGTCTTGGTGAAAACCCGAAAGGGCGCTAAGGCTGGTAATGTGACAAAAAAAAAGAGAAAGAAAAAAAATGATGATGAGAAGGAGGATTTTTCAGTTCTCCATTACAAGTCACCACATTACAAACTTGCGAAGGGTGACAGATACCATATAAAAAAAAAATCGAGGCAATAAGCCCAATGTGCAAATGTTGCACTGTGAAGCAAAGGCAGAAGGGCTTCTTCCTCTCCAGCCATTCAAATCCAAATACGAACCCCTTATCCCGGCATCAAGCCATCAAGAAGGGGCGAAGTTCAAATTCCAAAGCCAAACAATGAATGCCACTCGAAAGCCCATCCAAAACCAAGTCCATGGCTAAATCAGACCCAAATCTCACATTCATATCCAAACCCAAAAATCCAAAATACCATAAAGGTGACCCAAGTCACTCAATCTACTCATATTCAAACCCAAATCCACATCCAAATCCAAATCCAAATTCCAAATTCAAATCCCAAATCCGAATTTCCAATCATTGGCCAAATTTAAATCTTAAATCACATCTGAAACCATCACTCATCCTACAACCAAACCTTTAGCCATTCACACATCCAAGTCAGTCGAGTCCTCGACGGCCTTGGTAAAAAAGAAGAAAGAAACAAAAAAGGGGTTAAAAAAATAAAGATACCCTGCTGGACTCAAGTATACAGCTCACTGTATGCTTGAGGGTAAAAAGATCAAAAAATCCAGCTGAGGTGAAAACCCGAGAGGGCGCTTGTTGACACGGGATGGAGATAGGGTTCGGTGAACCACGCGCGGTGTATCATCGGCGCGGGAACACCGACCATTTGATTTGGTTTATTTTATTTCATTTGATGGAGGTTTATGCATATTCATTTCACATGCTTTGAATTTTGCGGGGCGTGCCAGTTTGTCTAATAGACAGAAAAGAATCCGCGCAATGCGGAAGAGAAATATTGGGTGTCCATGAAATGGACGGGGGTGTCCGTGTGACGGACGACTGGGTTGTCCATGAAATGGACGGGGATGCCCGTGTGACGGGCGACTAGGGTGCGCCGTTTTTATCTGAACTCCTTGAGTCCCGTATCTATACTCATCAGATGATTGGAGTAGCATGTGCTGGACCTCTGTCTCCATCGATCGAAATCGATGTTACATTTACATCGAGTTAAGACTCTTGGTGTTATTTAACATCAGTTTTAACCCGAATACCATTCATAGCAAAAAGGGATGAGAGAATACACATTTTTTTTTAGAAAATCCTGGGCATGATGCATCATTTTCTTTTGGTTATTTTTGAAATACTTTTGCTTTGAGTGTTTCATTTTGAAAAGACTGCCCTTTGTGGAACTCGGGATATGACTTTTAAGAAGGAACGGGTATATTTCCGTGAACCCATTTGGGGTCTCCCTCCTCTCTTTTTTTTTTGAGAAAGATGTTGTTTGAAGGTTTTATTTTGGAAAACCTGAGGATTATTATTGCAGAGGGCATATACCCGTGCATTTGATTCTGAACTTGAGGGAAGTCGTGATTAGAAGTAGCATTTAGAAGAGTTGCTACATCAATCCCCTTTTCTTTTATGACATGATATTCTTTTACAACATCCTTCTTTTAAATGAAGTCTGAATTGAGGCAGAATTTCGTTTCTCCTTGTTCATCGTTTCATTCATTCATCATTCTTTTTTTTTTTACTTGTATGAGTATGATTTTCAGAGAACGTATGCACATATCTCCATGGACGTTCTTGTCAATTTGAAGTTCCTTTCTGGAAACTGTCCATACGAACACAGTTCTTGTGGGTATGCATTCATGCTGCTCTTGGGAGTATCTGAGCACAGTTCGGGTCCTATCACAGTTCGGGTCCTGTCACAGTTCGGGTCCTGTCCTCTTTTTCTTTGGATGTGTGTATATTATCACAATTTTCACAAATTTATTTTGGCAGAGTTTCCGCTTATGCGGAATGCCCTCACGAAGATATATGCATATGAACATGTACTTATATCCATGTGTCCCCGGAGAACCTTTATCCGGAGGGATTTTGCCCTTAAAAAAAAAGGTATATGTGTATAATCATAAATTTGCAGTTTACGCATATTTTCTCACCGGTATTCCCTTTTGAGTGGAATGTCCGGTAAAAGGTACCATCTGCATATGCAGAATCCCTTTTGAGAGGTATACGCATATAATTGCGAATTTTATGATTATACAAACACGTCCGTAGTCGGAGACTCCATTTGGGCAGAGTTTCCTCTTGGAAACACATGTATATGAATACAAAGTTTGTGATTATATTGATATGTTTTTAGAGGGAAAACTCTAACATAGGCAGGGTTTTCTTCCAAGAAACATATGTGTATAGGCACAAATCTGAGTTTTATAAATATGTTCTTAGACGGAATCTCCACTTGGGCAGAGTTTCCTTTAGGAAACATGCATATAAAAATACAAATTTGTGAATATACAAACATGTTCTCGGGCAGAATCTCCACTTGGGTAGAATCTCCTCTAAGAAACATATAAATATACACACAGATTTGAACTTTATAGATATGTTCTTAGGCGCATGGTTTTGCACGGCGGAGCGAATCGGCTCGATTCGCCCGCATCGGAGCGAATCGACGCCGGCCCGTAAGCATGATCCGCCTGGATCCGCCGTCCGCCAGGGAATCGACCGGATCCGCCTCGATCCGGCCCGATTCGCCCGGCCCGACCCGCTCCGCTTCGCCCCGCCCCGTAAGAAACCCCCGACGCCCTGCGAATCGAGACTGTGCAGTCCCGATTCGCAGGAGCCACGCCGCAAGAGCCCTTTCCCCCCCTTTTTCCCCCTTCTCTCTCAAGGAAACGCTAGATCCACACTCTAGGAGACCCAAGGAGGCTTCCTAGGTGGATTGGAAGGTGCTTGGAGGTGTTCTTGGGCTTCTCTCATCCCTCTCTTCATCTTTTTCACTGTTTTGAAGGTAAGTCTCATTCTATCTTCCATTTTTTTCTGTTTTTTGTTGATGGATGGGATTCATGGGAGGTATATTCATGGGAGATGATGTTGCAAGTGATTAGTGTTCACTTGCAACCATTTCTCCCTTGAATCTTCCATTTTTTAACATAGATTTACCCATTTTCTCCTATTTTCGAATTTCTGAAAATATTTTTTTAAAAAATCAAAATAATTGAAACATGATATAGCAAGTGTTTAATGTTTAGTTTCCACCATTTCTCCTTTGAATCTACATTTCTTCCACAATTTGGCCATGTTCTTCCATTTTTTATTTTCTGAAATTATTTAAATAAACAGAAATTGCAACGAAATTATATTTTAAAAAATCAAAATTTAGAACCATGATGTTGCAAGTGTTTAATGTTCACTTGCAACATTTCTCTCTTGAATCTTGAATTTTTCCACATACATTTGCCCATTTTCTTGTAATTTTGAATTTCTGAAAATATTTGTTTAAAAAATCAAAATAATTCAAACATGAGGGTGTAAGTGTTTAATGTTCACTTTCCACCATTTCTCTCTTCAATCTTAAAATTTTCCACATAGATTTGCCCTTTTTCTTTTAATTTTGAATTTCTGAAAATATTTGTTTAAAAATTCAAAATAATTCAAACATGATGGTGTAAGTGTTTAATGTTCACTTTCCACCATTTCTCCTTTGAATCTATCTTTCTTACACATACTTTTGGCCATGTTCATCTAATTTTTTATTTCTGAATTTATTTATAAAAAAATCAGAATATATTTTTTAGATGAAATTTAATGAATAACTATTTTATGTAGATGGCACCGAAGAAAGCTGCTAGTGAGGACATTGGGTGGCAGCACGGGACTGCAATAGGCAGTAGGCACAATTACAAGTGCAACTACTGCGGCCATACGGGCCAAGGAGGGGGCGTCTCCCGCCTCAAGAAGCACCTTGCAGGTGGGCGGCTTGCAGGGTACCAAGATGTCCAAGGTTGTAAATCCGTGCCTGCTGAAGTGAAGCGGCTCATGATTGAACACTTGAAGGGTGTTCGTGCTGAGTCGCAAAGAAAGAAGGCGGACAAGGGCATGCAGGAGAGGATCATCTCGGGAAGGCAACGAGATGAAGATGACGATGACGAACCTGATGTGCCCCTTATCCCTGAGCAGATAGGGAGCTTTGAGGTTGGGAGTGGTAGTGGTGGCAGTGGTAGTAGAGTTGGGGGTGAGACGCAGTCCCGTCGGTACTCCAATGTGGGTGATTACTTCACTCATATTCCATCCTCAACCAACGTACCAAACCCAGACAGAGAGCAAGGGCAAAGGAAGAGATCCACGGGTGTAACCTTAGAAGAGGTGGATCCGCATTTATATTCTCGGGAGCATGGAAAACAAACCAGAATTGATGATGCATACAACAAGCAAGGGCCTAGATATAAAGTGGGCCGTGCAGTGGCAAAATGGTGGCATCATTCGGGCATTTCATTCAATGCAGCTAATAGCCCGTATTACAAAAGTATGATCCAAGAGGTACAACAACAAGGGCTTCATGTGCAACCACCCTCATCAAGAGACTTGGCAGGGAGATATCTAGATGAAGAAGTGCAGGAGATCAAGTCATATATCCAAGGCTTCAAAAAAAAGTGGGAAAAATATGGTTGCACACTCATGTGTGATGGTTGGTCAGGTACGACCAAGAGTAGTCTTATCAACTTCCTTGTGTATTGTGATAGACAGGTGTTCTACCACAAATCTGTTGATGCATCCGATAGAGTGCACAATTCTGAATATATTCTAAGTTTGATGCGGGAGGTTGTGGATGAGATAGGAGAGCAATATATTGTACAAGTGGTGACCGATAATGGCTCTGCATACAAGAAGGCAGGTGAGGAGTTGATGCTTCTTTATCCTCATCTTTACTGGACTCCTTGTGCAGCACACTGTGTAGATTTGATGTTGAAAGAGATTGGCACATTGCGACCTGTCAGGACGGTGGTGGAGGCTGGGCAGAAAATCACAAGGTACATTTATAATCATCATGTTGTGTTGGCGTGGATGAGAGAGTCCACAGGTGGAGAGTTGTTGCGGCCGGCTATCACCCGCTTTGCAACTAATTTCATTGCTTTACAAAGTCTCCTAAAGCATAAAGATGGTCTAAAACGCATGTTTAGGACAGACAGATGGATGCACAGCACTTTTGCAGGGACTTCTGATGGTAAAGAGGTAGAAGGGATCATCTGCAGCGCTAATTTCTGGGACCGAGTCTTCAAGCTGGTGCAAATCATTGAACCTCTTTATGAGGTTTTGAGGGTGGTTGATGGGGATAGGAGACCAAGCATAGGTTTGGTTTATGCAAAAATTGAAGCTGCAAAGAAAAAGATCCACGATGTGTCCCCTCGTTATGCACACTTGGTCTTAGACGTTGTTGAGGATCGGTGGGACCGACAAATGAGTCGGGATCTACATATGGCGGGTGAGAAAATTTTAGTTCAACTTGGTACTATATTTTTTTTAGTACAATCACACTAATTGATTTTATACCATAATTACAGCTTACTATCTCCATCCTGCTTACCATTATGCGTTCGAGCTATCGTACGAGGATCACTTGATTGCCGCCTTTACACGGGTTGTTGAAAGACTGTCAAGGAGTCCATTGGATGCAGCAGATGCTATTGATCAGGCGAGCATTAATACAAGTACATCATGTTTATGTCAATTAATCAATTGCAGCTTTTTCTAATGGACTTCATTGCGGCAGATGAAGAGCTTTAGAGAAGGGGTGGGGAGTTTTGCAGAGCCATCCGCTATTGCTGGTCGGGACCGCATTGATGGCGGTACTGTGCTTTACCTTTTATAATTACATATTAGTAAACTCAACGATTGACTAATGAGTGCAACAATATTTTTTTACAGCTGATTGGTGGTTCAACTTTGGGCATTCGACACCCATATTGAGGAAAATTGCAGTAAAGATCTTGTCCCAGACCTCCTCCTCAAGTGGGTGTGAGAGAAACTGGAGCACCTTCGCATTGATACACACCAAAGTCCGGAACAGGTTGTCACATAGGCGGTTGGACAATTTGGTGTATGTGCATTATAACATGAGGTTGAGGGTGAAGCATTTAACAGAGGATCCAAAGAGGGGGGAGGTGGAGGATGATCCGGTTGACATTGGGTTTCTACGAGATGATGAAGACCCAATGGTTGCATGGGTTGCACGAGCGACCACAGAGCGGGGAGAGTTCGAGTTAGATGAGGAGGCAGATGATCCGGAAGATCCACCACGGCCAAACACATTTTTAGCTAAGGCTATCGAAGCTGCAGAAGCGGAGGAGGGGGGTGATGGAGATGTGGGAGGGGGCGGCCAACCACATTCTAGTCAATTTCGGGCCGAAGAAGAAGATGAGGTAGATCTTCTTGGCGAATTATCAATTGGGCCAAGAGGTGAGACAGTAGTTCTAATTTGTTAAACATGTTCATTCTTTGTTTTGTCATTGTCTGTTGTATAATTTGTGATGTTGTGGACTATTGCAGGTGGTGCAATTGTTGATGATGATGCAGAGTTTGAAAGATTGATGAATTTAGGCCCGTCAGCCCACTCAGAGTTTATGAGAGAAGCACAAGCAATTGTTTCCGCAGAACCAAGAAGGAAGGGATCACATAAGGAACCTGCTGCTCTCTCCCAAGCTGCAAAAGGAAAGGCGGTGGCGACATCCCAACCAAAGAAAGGAAAGGGGAAGGACATAGGTCCAGCAGGTGGCCCAGCCAAAGGCATTGTCATTACAGAGCCAACCGCCCCAGCACAAAAGAAAAAGAGTTGGTTACCCTGGGGATCCAAGAAAGGGAAAAAATTGGCTGCCCCTTCTGTAGATCCACTTGACATTGCAGATTTAGAAACATTGGATCCAAATGCAGAGGAAACACCTCCAGAGGATTCGCCACGATTACCCAGCAGCCGCTCCCATGACTCCATGACAACTGGTTCACCGGGTGGGTCTGTAGGGGGAGGTGATGGAGATGGGGGAGGGGGCGATGGTAATGTTGGAGAAGGGGGAGGGGGCGGGGGTAATGATGGAGATGGGGGAGCATTCACAGCGGAGGAGCATCATGGCGGCCCAGTGAAGTACAATAGAAGGCGAAGGGTTAGGGGAGGTGGTCGTGCAGAAGGTGCAGCAGTGGATAGTGATAGCTATAACACTATGATGTCTGATTTTGAAAGAATGAGTACAAATGAGTCTGTGGGATCCTATGGATATGGGGGACATAGTTATCAGCCAGAGTCCGACACAGGCTACTCTAGTGGCTATAGTGGCTATAGTGGGTACGCCACCACAGGCTACCCAGCACCATATTTTCATCCTCCTCCGTTTGTTCATGTTCATGTTCCTATTCCTGTTCCTATTCAGCAGATTGATGCTTCTGCAGAGGATGTGCAAATGGCGAGTTTGAGGATAGTCCGTCCTGGATGCGAGGTGTGGGACCACTTTGTGAGGGAGTTTCGGAGCAGATACAACACCATGATGACTTGGGATGAGTTCCGTTCATTTGTGTCTCGAACCAAAAGTTATCATCTTATTGGGGAGCTGCCCTCAGAGTCGGATGAGTCTGTCCAACCCCAGTGGGGTACATATGATCCATATCAGCAGGGATATTGGGGATACTAGACTCATTGTACTTTGTATTTGGATTTGAATTTCAGGTTTGTACTTTTTAGTTGATATGAGTCTCATTGTATTTTTCAATTGGAATTGAGTTTCATGTTTCACATTTCATGTTTATACTTTGAAGTTTGTTCTCAATTTCCAATACAATTGAATGAAAATGGATGTTTGTGTAGTATTACATGCCATAAATATCATCAGTTATACATGATGTTCTTCACAAGAGGTTGTAAACATAGAAACAGCCAAAAAATATCAAAACCATGCGAATCTGGCCAAACTGGGGCTTCAACCATGACTGCCCAACAGTTTCCAGGCGAATCGGATCGATTCGCCCCGATTCGGGCCGAATCGGAGCGCATCAGGGCGAGCCCGATTCGCCCCGATCGGCGCACCAGCAAACCATGCTTAGGCGGAATCTACACTTGGGCAGAGTTTCCCATAAGGAAGCATATATATAAAAATACGAATCTGGAATATCTGAATACGTTATCGAGCAGAATCTCCACTTGGGCAGAGTCTCATCTTAAGAAACATATGCATAGAGCACAAACACACCATCCGGGAGTTTAAAACTCGATTGGGAGGTGGCACATATAAATAAAAGGTTCTAAATACCATATGTCGAAACGGACGGTATTAGAACCTATAGCCGTGAGGGCCAGTGCCGCTATTGCGGACTTTTAGCCGATGAAGTTTGCGATGCCGTACCTTGGATCACAAAGAAACGAGATTGAAATGGATTTGGAAATTCTATTTCCTTCAAGAAAGAGGAGGGCTAAAGAGCCAGGGGGCTTTTACATGGAGAATGGGGGATCCGGGAGAATGGAAGCGGGAGCCGAGGGGGACCGGAGATTTTCCAAGCCAGGGGTCCGAGAGGAGGATCACTTCATGGGGGATGGGGGTGCCTTTATAGGGGAAGGCCCCCCCTTACATTGCATGGGTGGGGGAGTTTAAACCGATGAGAGTTCATCGGTTAGAGGGAAAATTCCCTCTAACCGATGAGACTCTCATCGGTTAAAGCTAACCGATGAGACTCTCATCGGTTAAAGAAAAAAACTCTCTAACCGATGAGACTCCCATCGGTTAGAGGGTTAAAGGCCCTCTAACCGATGGGGGTTCCATCGGTTAGGCCCTTTTTTTTATTTTCTGTTTTTTTCTATTCTATTATATTTTCTTTTGTTTTTCTTGTTTTCTGTCTTTCTGTGTTTTTTTTCTGTTTT